>VDFB02384162.1:0-22103 GCA_007258455.2 Sequoia sempervirens
TTAAAACACTATTACTAATAAATAATGTTTTGAATTATAGTTTGAGTGGGAAGCAAACCTTTTTCTTGTGGGGGAAGGTTTGACTTTTCACAAGAAGAGGAAGAAGGAATGAAGGTAGAAGACAAGGAAGGATAAATTAGTCCACGAGAACCAGGTTGAGTGGAATTCATGCCACCAATCGACCGTGGTCCCCTTTCAAATTATTCATTCAAACAACCAAGCCCTAAGTTATGCTTACGAGGCACAAATTCTATAGGGACCTAAATGCCTTGTTCATTGCACCCACAACCTTTACGCTCATAGCCAAATTTAGAGATGAGCCTAAATCCAGGGCCATAACATGTTTGCAAGTATTGGAAAGGTGGATCCTTATAAAGAGCATTGTCCTAGCAATGGGGATCACACTCCTTTATGGGATCACCATCATTCTTATTAATAGGACTACCGAGTCTATCCTCTTTAGTTGAAGCATAATCATCTTCCTCAGAAGGAGGATCAACACTAAGGATATTACAATGATTGCTTACCCTACTCCGCGATATAAAAGAATAATAATCTTTGATAGCGGGTGTGGATGATGTTGTTGAAAGCTCTAAGTGGATCAGGTTGACTTTATATTCTCCAACAAAGGACTCTGTAAAGTCTAAAGGACCCCAATCACCACCAAGACGTGCATTCCTTTGAGAAGAGGTGGAAGGAGCATACTTAGGACTCCTTGCTTTAGAAGCATCTTCTTTAGGGACATCTACCTCGAGAGTATCCTTTGCAGAAGGTACTGTTGGGGTAAACATCGACACACTAGAAGATACTGAGGAAGTAAGAGTAGGCACAACTAGAGCTCGACCAGTAGCCGCTATCTCACATAGGTGCATAGCTTCAGGGTTAGCCTTAATCATGACTAATTGATTGTTACAAATAAACATAATAGATTTATGCAAAGTGGAGAGGACTGCACCCATAGCATGAATCCACGGTCTACCAAGAAGAAGGTTACATGGAAAATTTTCTGCCATGACATATACAAGGGTAGGAACAGTAATAGGTCCCAACCTAAAAGGAAAGACTACTGTGCCTACGGATTTTTGACCAACATTATCGAACCCACGAAGGACAAGAGAAGAAGTATTAAGAGAGGATGGGTCAATATTAATTTTAGGTAGTAAATCAATACTACATACATTGAGTGTCAAACCAACATCAATGAGAGTGTGCCTAATGCCTATCTTATTAATATTGACTATAATCATTAAAGGATCTGCTTGCTTCTATACTTCCAGAGGTGGGAGCTCCTATGGATAGAACGTAATATTCGGCGAACCCGTGAAAATATATGCCATCAATGCATCAGTGTCTTCCGACCTAGCAGAAGAAGGCAAGAGCATCCTTTGCAAGGATTCTTGAAACATACCTTGATAAACTGGAGCAGACTAAAGCAAGTCCCATAGCAATATCTTATCTGAAGTAACCCGAGGTTGCTCAACAAGATTGTAATCACTAGGTACTTTAGTTGTAGGTTTAGGAGCTTGAGGAAGTCTTGGTTGTTTATTCATACTGTTCTCGTAAGTATAGGCTACCGCTCTATAAGAGGGAGCCTTAGGAAGATCAGGAGATCCACTATTTAATGAAACACCATCGATAGCACAAACCCTTTTAGGAGTGGGACTAGCCAAAGTCACATGAATGATCAGTCTCTTAGGCCCTTGGGGGGTAGCGAAAACATTCACCACATTTATGAACTCACCACAACTAGTAGAATGATTACTTAAACACATATTCTCAACATCAATCCAAACAAGATCAAACGTGGAATAATTACTTAAAGAGACATTCTCAACATCGATCCAAGGTGAATCAAATGTGGAAGGGCATTCATCGTCTGCTAATGTATCATCTCTAAAAGAGGGTACATTAGAACAGAGATGGGATTCATCATTCACAAATGCATCATCTCCAGAAGAGAGTGCATCAAACGGAGAGGGAACTTTTTCATTCTCAAATGCACCATCTCTAGGGGAGAGTGTATTGGAATGAATAGAAGGTAAAGTAACATTGAGAAAGGTATCAATGATTTCATCTTCTTGCAACAAGACATCCTCTGAAGCAAGAGGAGTCTCATGAGAAGGATCAAAGCTATCGAGTGACATGGGCAGAGCCAAGTCACCATTACATGTATTGAATGGAATATGATTAATATTTTGAACAAAGTTGGACACTGAACCGATAAAAGAAGGGATTAAATCCATTATAATTTTTTCAAAGAAGAATGTTCTTCATGTCGAGTTCACCAAAAATGTGATATAGGGGGATTCGCTACTCACAAGTTCTCCTTGCTCAGAGATCCTCACAAGGAAAATTGCCCTATATTACCTCAATGGAACAACGTGAAAGTTCTAGAATCCAAAAGAGAAGGTCATAGAGGATCTCTGGACAAACTGATAGGCTCTCGGCCAATGGATGTCAACGTAGAAATCAGATGACAACACAACATGCAGGCGTCTCAAAGGGGCACGAGCATCTCGTATGGGTCAGAGAATGAGTTTATTACAGAAACACCTAAAGTGACTGCTTCTACTCCGAATGCTAATACCGCAAAGTATAGTAAAATAACAAAAAGAGATAAGACTAAGATAAAGAGAGAAATGAAAAAGGTAAGGAGAAGAAAGGAAATACTCACAACCATGCGAGCGATGAAGCTTCCACTGAGCAAATGTCTTCAAAACCTACAAGTGTGATACCTAGAGAGAATTTTAGGGTTGTATAGGGGTTTGCCTCAATCAAACCCCCATTTTGGTGTTCCCACCTCCATGGACAACCAAGAAGATAAAGAGAAAAAGTGTAAAGCATGTGATGAAAGCAAAACCTGCTCAGGAGTAGAACCCACACCACAAATAAGCGTGTGATAAAAGAAAATCCCACTTGAGGAGAAGAACCTGTATCATGAAGTAATTGTGAAAATAGTCAGGGCTATGGAATCCTAAGATGCTCACCAGCATGAAAATGAGGGAGATGAAGTTGCAAAAAGTGTTGTAATGGAAGCTTGAGAGAGCTCAAAGCTGCTACAACAAGCTGTATAGAATATGTGTAAGAAAGTGATGGAGTGAAACTAAAAATTGGTAGAATGAAGCTAATTGTGGAGAAAAAGTCCTTCAAATGAAATGAAAAAAGGACTTTTAAGGAGGGAAAAGAAGCTTCTCAGGCCGTTTTAGAGAATCCCTAGCTGTTTCCACTAACAAACTTAGGTGACAAGTGGAAAATATGCTCAGAAATGGTTGTCTGAGCATTGAAATGTCGCAGGATGCTAGCACGGAGTGCGGACGTCTATACAATGCGCTAGTGTTTGGATACGTCACGCTATAAAACAATGCTAACCAGAAAGCCACAAAGTCCGATGCAAAGTTAACACGCAAGGGTGGTCGCTAAAAAGGGGTGTAGGAGCATCTTGAGAGGGAAAGAGGTTGATGCTAGGGATAAAATGAGCCTACTGAGGATGCTAAAGAAGTAGACACTAATGTGGAAACAAGAATGTAGGGGAAATCGCAAGGGTGCAATTTTGCTCTTATACAATTTGTGATTGGGTGCTCTCCAAGGATGGTTTCATGAGTTACAGTGTGTGGAAGGTTAACTGTGTGTACAGGATGAGTATATTCTTCAGGTTAAAGTTGTTGCAAAGGATTTGTTGGATTTTAGGGTGTTGATGGAATAATCTAGATTGTGTTCAAGTGATGTGTGTTTTCTACGAGTCATCTTTGGATCAAAGGAAGCATGTAATTAAATGTTTAATGTTGTTTACACGAGTTTGATTGATATTGGGTGTTTACACGAATTGTGGATTTGCTTCAGTGTTTGTGGAAGCATGGTGTGGTGTGTATGTGTGGATTTAGGTTTGAGTTAAGGCATGATGTGGTCTACCTTCATTCCTTTCCATCGTGGGAATGTTTTGGTACTGACCTAATTTGAATTTGCATGGTTGAGGTACATAGTTGACCTTGGAGAATGTTTTGAAGGTTGAGGATGGTATAAATAAGTGATGAATTGGTGAAGGATGTCCGTGTGAAGTGTGTGTGTGAAGCAAAGTGTAGAGTTGTGAAGTGCAAAAGTGTGCAAGCTTTAATGTATTAGACTACTAGAAGTAATGAGCAGAAGGTGTCTACATTCTTCAGAGATACTATTCAAATGTACTAGTGATGTTGTGGTGGATATTTTCTATTTCTTTGAGATGGATTTCTCATTGTAACAATCTTCTTTCTTCTTTTTTATAATCCGACAATGATCCCTTTTTTCTTTTGGGCAGTGAGCCCTTTGGCCATGAGCCTATTGTATTTGGTATCATAATTACTTTATATTCTAAGCTAATCATCACTGTAGTTTTTCCCTTATTAGATTTTCCACATAAATCTGGTGTTATGTTGTGTATGGTGTTAATGTGTTTCGGTTTTTGTTATTTGCTTCCATGCTAAATCACTTTAACAAATTAAATGCTAATAATGTTAATGTGGATCTGAATGTTAATGAGTGTTTTGATGTTTTAATGAACAACTGATTCTCCCCCCCTCGTTACCCCCCCACTCTTAGTTGTCTTGTGCATTCAACAAAAACATGGAAAGAATTGAGTGACTTATTTTTGACAAATTTCCATTCACCTAATGTATGAATAAAAAACATAAATAAAATATGGAGGATGAAAAAATTGAGGAATTAGTAAAATATGATGAAAAATGATTTAAAAGTGAGGTTAAAAAACTAGAATAAACCTTCATATTTTAGTGCTTACCACTCACATTGTAGTAGAAGTAGATAAAAATATTTCCTCTTCATATAAGGATGGTAGACATGATCACTATAATACAATCCTAGTCAAATATATGGGAGAACAATTAAGTAGGAAATGATGAAATCGATTTAATTTCAAATTAGAGTTGGAAAATGAAATTCATTTTGTCGCCATCTCCTTCACATTGGTTCTCTAGCTATGTGTGAGGGGATGGAGGAATAATTATAGGTGGGGAAGAATGAGGAGGTGGAGGAATTGGAGTCTGATGTGGTGGGTTTGGAATTGGAGGAGTGGGAGTATTTCAATGGTGAGTTGTGTGGAGGAGAGTTATGAGGAGAATATTTTTTTATTTTTTTTGGGGGGGGGGTTATGAGGAGGAGAGTGAACAAAAGGCTCTCTCTCAAAGGATGAAGATCAATATTCAAACAAGGAAGGAGATGAGAGAATTGCATTATTGAAATTTCTTGAACTAGGTGGTAAATGATAGGATTAGGGGTATCCGTTGGGACATTGAGAGTAGGAGGTGGATTTTTTTTATGTTTTGATAAGAATGTGGTAAGGGTTGTGAGGTTAATGGTAGGATAGTAGAGGGAATGACAATAATGGTAGGAGATAATCAAGCAACATAAGTGAAGGGTAGGGGTTGAAAGGGTGGAAAATAGGAGCAAGAGGTAAATCAATTGCCTAAAGGGATGTGATTATAGTTAAAATGAGGAATGGAGAGAGACATACATGGTAAAAATGTGGGTTATATGAGAAGGACTAAGCATAAAAAATTAGGTGAAGGAATATTGAGTGGTAGGAAAAAGAAAAGAGGTTGGCTAGAAAAGAGGGATGAAAGTAATAGAATTAGACTATAAAGGGACATGAATGTGAATAATATATCCTCTACCTTGCAATATCTCTAGCTCCCCAAGATGGGTGATGATGATATTTGTCAAGGAGTATGTGAGTGATGCGATTTAGGATTAAATGACATTATTAGGTAGGCTATTTTGGAGGAGAGACAAATGGTGGTCAATTTTGGTGAGTGACAAAACTAGCATCATCTAATGGGGCTTCATTATCAAAGTGGTCATCATTGTGAGTCATGTAGAGTGAGACATCGTGTGGGGTGGATGATAATGGAGGAAGGAAGGAAGGGTAATGAAAGAAGGAAGTGTGAGGAAGATACATGGATAGGCTTAGATGAGGGTTCCTATAAGAGATAATGTATGAGGAAGGGATAGTCAAAGAGGGAAGGATATTGATTTCTATTGAAGAACAACAAAAATGATTCATTCTTATATACTATAGAAAATTTGAGTAGAAAAATGTAGAGTTTTTAGTTTTGGTGAAAATAAAAGACAAAGATAATAGTGTACTAAATGGACACTAACCTAATTGTGATAAGGTCTATATGTTGTGACTATGTTTATGTTTACTCAAAAAAAGTTTTGTTGAATGATGACAAAATTAAAAAATCAATGTAAAATTAACTAATTGGACATTAGAATGAGAGTTTGTCATTTAGAGAGAAAAATTCTTTTGATGATGAAAAAATGAACAAATAATGAAGGTTAGGATTCACATCAAGTTCACTACAAATATATATAGAAAATAGATAGCCTACATATTTTAAATGCAAGAAAGTATTTTCAATTGTCTATATTAGGATTCAAAAAGCAATCTATCATAAATAGGTTGACTTAAGTTAATGCAAACACAAACAAATTCTCTACCAATTAATTAACAAATTATTTTTCTTTCTAGTTAGATTGCTTAACATGTCTTACTTAAATTCAATCCTTAATCTAAATGAGATTTCATTGAGAAATGAAACAAGAAATTAGGTGATCTACTAGCTATAAAATTTATGAATGACAAGATTGTTTAAAGATGTTTAAATAAAAAGTAAAATAATGAAATATAGAAATTAGATAAGCTAGTTGCTGGTAGGAAGAACAAAGTCTAGTTTTTATAAAAGTATGTTGGCACCCTTGTAGAGTGGAATAATACCGTTATTACATGCAATATTTAAAAAAAATACGATAGATAGCAACAAACAAAAGAGTGCAAAATTTTTGAAGAAATGAAAAATAGAATAAGGGTCCTTGTAAATGTGTAAGAAATGTGGTTTCAAAACAGTTCACACCCGTTCTCTGTACTTCCACATTTTTGAAGCATGTCTACCACAGCAGTTGCAACTGAAACATCTGACAAAATTGCTTTATCCTTTATGCTTTGATGGACGTCCATACCCTGTTCCAAAGCTCCCATTTCATCACAGGCTAGGAGGATGCTGACAAAGGTTACAGAGTCTGTCTTTACATCTGCCAATTGCATTTGCTTGAAAGGTCCTAAAGCCTTTTAAAAAGATCGACTTTGTGAATAATCTGCAATCAGGGCATCCCATGAGAACGCCTTTCTTCAAGGCATTCTGTTAAACTTGTCCATGCTTCCACATTTTGTGTATCCTGCAATCATGGCAATCCATGAGATCACATTTCTTTTAGGTATCATGTCAAATAGTTCACGCCCCTTGTCTGTGCTTCCACATTTTGCATACATGTCTACCAGGTTAGTTGCAACTACAGCATCTGAAAAAATTCCCGTCCTTTATCTTTGACAGATTCCATACTCTTTTCCAAAGCTCCCATTTTGGTACAGGTAAGGAGGCTGCCGGCAAAGGTTGCGAAGTCTGGCTTTACACCTGCCAGTCGCATTTGCTTGAAAGTTCCTAAAGCCTTTTCAACAAATACATTTTGCGTATATCTTGCAATCATGGCATTCCATGAGACCACAGTTCTTTAAGGCATTCGGTCAAACAGTTCGCATGCCTTGTCTATGCTTCCACATTTTGTATACATGTCTGCCAGAGTGTTTTCATCAAACAAAATTCCTCTATCCTTTATGCTTATATGGATAGCTATACCCTATTCCAACGCTCCCATTTCAGCACAGGCTAGAACTATGCTGGCATATGTAAGCTGATCCGGCTGGAGGTTTCCATATGGTGACAGTGCGACTGCCTCTTTCATGGCAGTGGCTATCCAAAAAAGCAGAGTTAAGCTGACTCTTTTTTACTATTCAAATTTAAATTTCATTGAAACAGCGGGAAATTTAGGCGGGTTTTGGAGTTCAATTTTGAAGCGTTGGATATTAATAAAAGCGGGTGGCAGTAGACATTAAAACTGCAGAGTTGCTTGGAATTTGCTGACTACGAACAGTACTGCCTTGACTTGGAATTCGCTGCCGAGTTTTCCAACTACAGACAGTACTGCCTGACAAAAACCGTTATCTTATAAATTGCAGTTACGGGGCTTATGGTATGTGTGATGATGGGCATGGTATGGGGCGGTGCATTCCTGGGGCTGGATAGCCAGTTCCTTCTCCCTTGGTACACATGGCTTATAAGTTCTATTGGTTCCTGATCAGTCAAGATTTGCATGGAGTTTTGGTAAGTGAAGGGTGACCGCAGGATTTGGGTGATCATTTTTGGGATGGTGGGATGCCATCCGATATGATAGACTGGCTCTAAACGTTACCATGATTATTAACCGGATATCTGTTCGAGAGTTTAAGATAGAATGGCTTTATTCTTCATGGTAGAGTGTAGAAGCATGAAGGACTGTAGTGCAGATAGCTTATCTATTCCAGAAGGGGGACGAGGATGCTCGTTGTGCCATCATGAAGGCCATCAGAGATGATTTCTAGGGAGGTGGCTATATTCATGATGGGTTGGTTTATCAACACTTTTTCACAACATATATCCAAGTGCTGGGATTTAGGTGGGGATTTGAGCTGCGGAACACAGGGTTCGAAGGGATCTTATGGATGTCGTGATGACTGCCATGGACAGTGTTGCTGCTGATCCGACTTCTAGTTTTGTGGCGAGTTTTAAACCTCCACGCTGAGAAGAAAAAGCTGAAGTTACAACAAGTCTTGAAGATGTTCAAAAAGGGATGTGGAGGATAAAAATAATATTAGTGAGTTTATCACCTTCATGGACGTTAATCTAGATTTGATTCCACAAGATGTAGTTGTTAGGCTAGTAGAAATAGCAGATGGTGTGGGATACTTATTCCACCTCATGTAATGTCATGGTTCCTGATATGTATTCAAAAGGTGTAGAGCTAGGCTGGTAGCTTTTGCTATTGGTATGAGATATTGTTTCTACCAAGTATTTTACCATGGCTGGAAATGTAGCTATTACTTGTTTCATGAAATTTATGGAGCTACCCCCTTTAGGTAGTGCTTACCAAAAATAAAATAAAAATAATATAGATAATATAGTATTATAGTATTATATTATTATATATAATATATAATATAATATTTTTATATTAATAAATGGATATCTGTTTCTTAGGTTTTAATAATGATATTTGTTATGTAATCTTAAGTAATGATTATGCTTCCTATTCATATTTGATTTTTTTCTTTCAAAAATAGATATATCCATTTCTATCAGATATTTGATATTAACGGATATCTATTTTTCTTCAAGAGTTGGTTTGGGAGATCAACTTGAAAATTCAACATCCCCAACGTGGTTTAGGGTTGCAAGAGTTTTTCGAAGCTTTCACCCTTTGTGCTAATTCAATTTTTCTTATCCGGATTTGATTTTCTACATGCACTATGTGCAAAGTCCCAATTGACAAGGCTGGATTGAAAAATGCATCACATACTATGCTTCACAAGTTATAGTTAAAAAAAAAAAAAATCATAATTATTTGACCAAGTTAGGGTGGTTGGACAAATGCTTTTTAATATTTTTAAAAATTCCTACTAGAAAATTCATAACTAAATATTTACTTTTAAAAAAATTATAAAAAATATGCATGTGTCCTCTAATTATATTGAAAGATCGGAAAAAAAATATTTATTTTTTCTCCCCATTAGGGTGGCTGAAAAAACACCTGTTTTTTTACCTTTTTCCTAAAAAATTTAGTACTATTGGATTAAAATTTCAAATTTTCACCAAATATATTTACTTTGTTCCAAAAAAGGACTAGTAGCTTAGAAACTACATTCAATTTGATACAAATTTTGTTTTTACATATTTTTCAAATTATGTTAATAACCTATTTAAATTTTTATGTGTGTAACTTTGTTTTTCTGAATTTTCATTGCCACTTAGGTGCCTAGTTTGGACCCCCATGATCCTACACTAACCCCCAAAACCTTTGTAATATATGACTCCATCTCACACTATTTATTTTACTAAATCTATCACCCTACAGTACACTTTAAATTGCATACACCTTAGAGATTCTTTAAATGACAATTATTATTTCATGTACCTTATGTTTTAAATTCATGAATACAATATTATGATAAAAGTATATATTTTTTTGATATCATGAAACATATATTTACATGTAATATTTGTATTAGATTTAAAATTATTAATTATTTTAATTTTATAAAGTAATAAATTATATCAATATGCAATCTTATTGAACCTTGACCTTTTTAAGATAATTATATGCACACTTGCAAATAAGTCTTACACGAGTAAATTTATCCCTTGCATAAAATAGTTTATCTAATGAAAGTGTTTAGAATAAACACCATGTATATCTTTTTATACCATCATATCATCAAATAAATCCTATATACATCTCAAAAAATATTCTACTAGTGACTGCACCATGGTGTGCAATGGGTATGCCAAAAAGGTGCATAAGGTCAAGGATGGAAAATTATGGTGTCTTAGGTGCATGCATTTTGTGTGAAGTACAAGTGATCGATTGGTAGATAATTTGTGAGAAGAAAGTATAATCTTAAGAAAATGTTTTGAAACCATCTTGAATGAAGATTGAAAGCATGAAATTTGTATATAGTAGAAAGAGATTTTTGTACAATTGCAAATTATTCATCTTGAATGAATATTGAATATGTGAAAAATGTGTATCAAAGAAAGAAACTATTGTATAATTATACAATTGAATTGATAATAACAAAAGGAGATTGTATTGTGACCCATTTTGCATAGCCCATTTTTTGTCATGAGTCAAACCTAGGGAAAACAAATTGAGTAGAGTTAGTAAGTGGTGGAAAGTGGATATATATAAAAATAAAATAAAAAAGAGTGCATATAAATTTGAATAAACATTATTCTTTTGAGTATATTGAAAAAGTAAACCCAAATTTTTCCTTATTCATTGTACAATTTTAAAAGATGGAGTAAGGAAATTTTAGAACAACCTAAAGTTCTTGTAAGTTTATTTGAGCATTTCAAGTAATTGCATTTGGTAGGGATGTCAAGCGATCCTCTTCACTTATTCAACGAGAAAAATATTGGCTTTGTTGCATGCATGCATATCTTTGGAATGCAAATGCAGGGTGTATGCAAAGACATGCAAGTTCACACTCTTTAAATGATTGAGAATGTTAACCCTTGATGTTCAATGTTGTCGATGTCAATTGTTTCCTTGTGAAGTGTAAGGCCTTCTGATTTGTGTATTGTTAAGGCCCATGCCATTTTAAGTGGGATTTGGCGCCAGCTAGAATGGGTCAATGGGGTTTTAGGGATTTTTTTTTGGGTTATCATCCTAGGCTAGGCCAATATAATGAGTAAAATGAACAACAAAAATCAAGGGAAGTTGAGATGGATTTTTAAATTCCTTGTAACATTTTTTTGACTTGTTCAAGTGCACATTGACAAGGCCTAGATTTCAACCCACAAATTTGAACATAGCATAATCTTTTAGTCAATACACAATAGGATTTTAGATTGGTGTTATTGTTCATCTGGATTTGAGCTTGAACCCCTTTGTAAAGATGTGATGTATTTTTTTCTTATTTAAGAATAAGCAAACAATTTTACCCCACAATACATTTTATGAAACAAAGAGAACAATATTTGTATTTTGTAGGATGATTTTGTTTGACAAGATGGGTGATCCCATAATAGTGGTTTACAATTTTGGCCAAACTAGACAATCAAATTATTATTTTTAACTAAATCTTCACATTTGGGCACCTATAGCTGCTAAACTGTGGAGGAATTTGAAGATGGTGCAAACTAGAGTCTCATCAAATTTTGTCTGTAGATTCTAAAAAATATTTTTTCAAAATTTTGGAATCAAATTGCTCTTCTTTTTTCATCTCCCATTAAAATAGATTTTTTCTAAACAACATTTTTAAAAAGTGATGCACACCGTATAACGCATAACTTTTTTCCATGAAGGATAAAATTCTAATTCTTTCAAATTTAGATTTGTAGCTCGATATCTAGTGCTTCCACTTGGTTAGATAGTTTTTATTGAACATTGTTTCCTTAATAAAGTTTCAAAGTCAAACTAATTACAATTACATTGTATGATCAGATAACGCTGTGAACTTTTTTGTATATGTCAAATTTTTATTTTTTCTGCTGATCAAGGACTTCAATATCTGGTGCACTCATATTTTTAATTTTGATAATCTTCTATTTTTCCACATGTGAAGAACAAAGAAATTCATTTTTGATGAAAAACCTATGTTTAATAAAACTTAAAAAACAAATACATAACAAAACCAAAACATATTAAAATTATATTCATTGGATAGCTTGTTCTGAGGAATACCATAATCATTTGAAATAAATTTTAAATGAATTCATTTGATCCCCCAAAATCTAAATCAAAAGTGATTTTTTATCAGATTTTGATAGGTGTAAAGGAGATGCATTTATAGGTATGGTTTAAAACTAGTGAGGTTCTATCCAAGGGGGTTTGATATAAGGTGATTTGATCAAACCCTCTTCAATTGGAATCCTTTAAATGGAACTTTTTAAGGCTTAAATCATTATATTTTCTAAAAATATGTGATTTTAGCTAAAATTCGCTCCTCCTGTGAATTGTAAACCACTATTATGACAAAGACCTTATATGCTTTATATTTTTCTTTTCAAGGTTCAAGAGTTTTTTGGCCCCATGACCAATTATATATGAAGTAAAATACAATACAATACATCATTTTAAGATTTTGTGGTAGATATCTATTTCTTTCTTTAAAGAAAACATATTTGAAAAATATTAAAATTGGCAGGTGTGAAATACAAAGGAAGATATATTGTGAAATGAATAAAGAGCGTAAAACATTTGAGAATAGTTTTTTTAAAATTGAAATGTGGATATATTGTATAATATGAAAAATAATGTCATAATTCAAATGCATGCTTCAAGTAGAAATAGTTGTATCATAATTTTGATTTATTTTTTTAGTGTAGAATAATTAAATTCTATAGATAGGTTTACGGAGGCATTATATAAGAAAGACATACAATGATAACATTATTTAGTGTTATAAGCTATTTTGTCTTTCTAAAATTTACACATTATAAGAATATAAAGATTGCATATTGAAGCATGCAAAAATGTATTAAAGATATAGTTTAGTTATTTGAATGCTGACATAATGAAGTGGAAAAGGTTGGCTACTTGCTACTTTTGAATGCATGAAAAAATGAAAGCATGCAATAAGAAATCATTATATTGCTAACAAGTGCTATTTAGAGAAGCTTGATTATTTATTGTGGAGATTACATAGATGGATAGGTATAGAAAACTTAGTAGGAAAATAGAAATTTGTCTATTTAGTTAAGATTATACACATAGATAGTTGTATGTGGGTTACATAGTAAGACAGTAAAATAGTGATTACATATTGTTCAAGTATAAATCATTTGCATGGATTATAAAGGGGGTTGCATCATTTTTATAGTGGTGATCATATTGTATCTCCTTAAGGAAATTTTATAGGCCCTCTAGTTTATTGTAGTTATCTTAGAATGATGACAATGTGTCTTGAAGTTTTTCGATATCCAAGTCTTCTTGATAGGAGTCATTATCTTCTAAACAAGTTTGACTTTTTTTGTAATCTCATGGAAACTATTTGACATAGTTGAATCTAGTTGTTGGATGTTAGTTTCAAGATAGTTTGGTTTATTGATAGATGAACAAGACTCTGTTACAGCGGTTGTGGCATTCATTGGCATGAAGGGTTTTTCATATTGTTGGTTGTATCTCCACTAGAGAGTTAAATGATATCATTATTATTTGTATGTCTAGCCATTTCTTGACATGAGTGGATAAGAAAAATTACACATAATCAATTAGAATGAAATGTTCAAACATAAATGTATAAAACAAATGTTCAATTTAAATATATAGTAAATGTGTGATATATTTATATATATGATAATGTATTATATCTAACATAATCTATGTAATGTATATTTGAATTATAAAAAAATAAATTATATATAAATATATAAACATGTAACCAAATTACTATAAATATATATATAATTTATAAAACTATTATAATAATTTGTAAATCTATTTAGCATTTTACATTTTACATTTTTTATTCAAGGTAAATGCTGGACCGAGCTATGAACCTAATACAACCATTCAACAATACCACCCCAATGGATTTGAACCTTGGTGGCAAGAACAACAATGCCACCTATAAACCATCACACCATGCCAATAACACATATTTAGCATTTTACATTACTAAAAAAATTAAAATACTTTTTTTTCATAAATTATATAAATGTTTACATTATATATAAATTTACGATAGGGTAACTTTTAAGAATTTACTACAAATATGAAATATAATATTAAAAATTAATATATAAATTTTTAAAAATATTTAAAGAGAATATATAAATGATCATGTAACTTATTAAAAATTAAAAAAAAAATCTTATGGTTGTTTTGGTGGTTTTATTAGTAAATTTCCAACTGTAGAACTAACTTTTAGTTTGGATGTTAAATAAAAAACAATAAAGTTTGGATTGGCAATTAGATATAGATTTGAACCTTTGCATTTTTTATTTTAGGAGGTTGGCCGAATAATATTATTTTAGTCCATGTCCTTCTTAACTTTAATTCTGCCTTATTAAAATGTCTTGAATCCTTTTAATACAATGATTTATGGGCTTTGGCGTATAACAGTTTCTTCTTTGTGTAAAAGTGAATTCCATTGTAACACCAATAACAACTTTCTTAATATCAATGATTGTAATCTTATCAACAATCTTCCATACATCTTTGACATTCTCATCCATACATTTTGAACAACTAATCCAATATAATCTTCATGAAAAATTCTTAGAAATCAATCTCACCAATAATCTTAGGCTTGTCATTAGGGATAACACTAACCACATGTGTATGCACCTTTGAGATCAATGATAATATTGTTTTCTTTTGACATCAATGACAACATTTCCAATAATTAGAATAACAACCACAAAAAAATGAAACTCATCCAAGATAACCATTGCTCAAACTAGAGTATAAAAATCATAGATAAAACTTCATGCCATCAACATATCAACCCAAAATATGCAACATACCAATGTACAAATGACAACAAACAAGGTCATCTTACAAATTTTGCATTACCACTGAAATAATAAAATGGATATAGATGGTTCAAAATTGAGTAATCTCACTATAAAAAATGGGTAGCTAATTTATAACCTACATAAATCCTAGATCTAATTCAAATGAAACATGCAAAATCATTATCACATTAGTAATAAAAAAAGAAATATATCAAAGAGAATGGAATTTATGTATAAAGTCCCACTACATGAGGAATATCAAATCTAAAAATAGATCAATTCATACCAAGTCTACCTATAGTAATTCATACACAGGATGTGGTTAATTATTCTACTACATAGTGTGAAGGAAACATACAATGATATACAAATTATGCAAACATATATATATATATATATATATATATATATATATATATATCATCTCTCATAACTAGTCTCCATAGCTCTCCCAAGTTCTTCACATTCAACAACAAAAAGAGATCAAGGAGCCTCCAGGTTGTCATCAAATAAAAATAAACACATGACCACAAGAATAGAGATCACTTTAGCTTACACAAAACTCAACACCAATGTTATGTGAATACACATATCTAAGAATAAGAACAAGACCAAAGAGATAACTTGCAAATCAAATCATATCCTCAAGTTCCACACTAAAATGTACCAAGTTGTGAAAATTATGATCTCCTTCACCATTCTTAAATTGAAAGGATATCAAGATCTAACATTCAAATAAAATTAAAATATTACAATAATATATGTAAACCTCTCGTCCATCAAAGTTGGATCCATAGCTTAAGGCCAAAACAAGGAGAACAACAAAAATCCATATAACCATGTATCTTCTTCTTAACAAGTCTTCAAAACATCTATATTCAAGACTAACTCATTTGATAATACAAGACATAATTTATAAAGAATGCATCTAATATTTAGGTAGGCAATACCCTTCAAATCATTCACCTGGTGAGTATACAAAGAGTAGGACACAATATTGTCATGTACACACAACACCAAATAATAAAAATAATCTCTTTAGGTCCATAATGGACACATGTCCATAACCAAGTGTAGGCTTCTTGATCTTTCTACTAAAATTTCATCATAGAAACAATATCAACACACAAACCCCCAAAAAGGAGATTTCTTAGCCACATCCAATTCTCTCGAGTATCCATGAGCATCCACCAATCAATCCATTCCAACTTTAAATGCAATCTTGTAAAATTGTGAATCTCCAAGAAAATGATTAATACTCAAAACCATAAAGAACAAATAAGACCATTGCCAAATTTTCAACTCTAGAATTAGGAACATATCATGATCTATCATATCCTTTTAAAGGAGATAATATTTTTTGAATGTATCCAAAACTAACACTTCACTAAAGCCTCAAGAGTCCTCCATTGCAAACCAAGATGTCAACATCTCCAATCACATAAAGATAATAATCTATTATTAAATGATGAATCCGCATCACTACCAAATCTCCCACTGTATCATGCATCCAAGCTCTCCAAACATTGTGATAACCATCTCCTAATTGAAGATCATTCATAGCCCAAATACAATTGAAAAGAACTTTATATCTCGAGATCCCAAAAGGTAAATTCAGAAAAAAATCTCCAAACCAAGAAGATATTATTGCCACACATCATTTTTCAATAGAACCAAAGATGTCATTAAACTCTAGCTACAAATTGAAGGTAGAATGCAAGACCTCCATATGATACCAACAACCATTACAAAATACCATCCATCATCTAACCAAAGATTATGTATGACTCATTACATAGTGCAATAACAAATTAGAATTAAAATATTGAAACAAAGAAGATAAAACATATTATGTAACTGCATAAAGCTTCCACTAAAAGTAATATCGAGTTATACATGGCAACATGACCAGTATCATTACCAACACTTCACTGAAAGTGAGCAGAGTTTCTCATTCACCAAAAACTACTGCTATAGATTCAAATGAACAACAATACCAGGTACTCCCAAAAAAATTTCTCATTGCAATAAACATACCAATGTCATGATGGTGACCAAGAATATGGCTTACCAAATAGAATCCACATCAAAAATATTTATAAGAACTGCACATATACAACATCTCAAAGATGAAATACATAATCAGTGGGATAAAAAAAAAAAGTTGGATCTAGATATAAAGGAATTTTTGGGCTTGGAAAAAAATCAACGAAAATGGGTACTCATTTAGGCTCGAGCTCTCGAACCTAATTTTTTAAAATTGGTACCCATTTCTAATTACATAATATTTTAGAAAGAGTATGTATTTTAAATCAAGTACAAATTTCGTAAAATTTAAAATTTGAAACCCATGCTTTTTCTTTTTCTTAGGCTTAGAAACCCACCCCTTAGCCTTAGATAGTTTACAAGTACAATGTCATGAAAACATCAAGAGAAAAACTTTGCCAATATGGTTGACAATTTTTTTTCAATTTTTTTATGAAATTAAAAACCCATTATAGATGAATATGTCTAGCACTTTCAAACATGTAATCTTTATAATAATTTATTTTTTTCTATTTTTTAATTAATTTCTATGGAAATTGGTTCATAAACTTGAAATGGTAAGTTTTCATATATTTTTAATAACTTTTTAATTTTTAAGTTTCTTGTAAAAAAAATTATATGACATCAATCTACACATAATTATTTACACTGAAAAAAAATGATTAGTTTAGCTCAAATTATGATGGTAGTACACATGGGATTTTCAAAAATAATAATTAGGGCTAATAAAAACTAATTAAAAAAAATGTTTGGGAAAAATTGTAAGAAATTATCCCCATCAATCTTTAGTATAATACTCATCTTTCCCTAAAAGGAATTAGAAAATAATTTTATTTAGGTAATGTGGAGAAAATTTTTCCCTCAATACTTTATTTTGATTCTTTGGCCCCTGTAGTCTTCTTTTCAACTTTACTTTGTCTTCGCATTTTGATGGTACCGCGCCCTGAAGGCCAAAGTTTATTTTTGCACAAATGTGTGCAATGCACCATGAAGTGGCTACACAGATTTTCCTTGTACCATTTTTCTTTCGAGTTTGAGCTAGGACACATGGCTGCATAGTGGGGATTTTCCCCAAGCTATTCTCAAGGATCTAAAAAATGCTTGCCAATGTGCCACGTCAGCAACTCTGTTGGGCAAGTGGTTTTTCCCATGGATGTATTTATTTATGTGGAGTTTGTTGGAAAGCATAGCACAAAACTCTTGTCTTCAGAATTGGCTTTATAAGGTGGCAAATTGTTATTCCTCGTAGCTGATCAGATAATGTTTGTCAAGCTGCAATAGAATATGATAATCCTTTGACAAGATATCTTCACCAAGCCTCTGCAATATTTGGTGCCATTAATGAAATAGTTTATTCCTTTCTAACGAAGATTACTTTGATCTAATTAGATGTTGGATTGGATTGCGACTTACCAAAAATTGACACTTGTCCATTATTCGTCTCTATCAACTACAGATGGCTCATCTCTCTGGCTATTTAAGGAGGTTTGCATGGGACATAAGAGGGGGAGGGAGATAAAAAATATCATCATTTTTATGATAGGGAAGGAATAGGAATATTTTTACAGAGCATTGTTTTGCTCTATGGCATGTTTAATAGGCTGAGACTATTAATTGGATTGGCATCCGACCTTTTCTTTCATTTGATTTATTGCAAGAACAAGTATTAGTAAGGATAAATCTTTGAGATTGTGAATTTTATGGCCTTTTTCATGAATTTATTTTTCGTATGTTGTATATGATGAATGCTCTATGTCAAGTCTTACTAAGATATTCTTGATAATTATTTTATATGGCATTAGATTTTATGTTCAATGCTATCTTTTAGAAATTGGATCATGTTCATTATACCCTTTCCATGAAGGGTATGTTGAGGTTCATATTATGTTGTAAGAGCAAAAGGGTTCTATAAATATCTAAAGCATTTATGTTAATTTTAAGGTTTCTTATTTCTCTCAGACCTTAATGGATGCTTCCCATGAGAGATCTGAGCGATTGCTCTGTGCCCTTTTAGGCCTTAGTAGGTCATTTTCTTTAAAAGGGGATGTAACATTTTATGTCCATTTCATCATAAGTAAGAAAATTGTAGGCTTTAAAATGTTGTAAAACATTTGGCGCATCATTGTTTTTTATTTCCTGTATTTCTCTTTCCCCTTTTCCCAAATGCATAAAGAAGAGTCAGATTCTATAAAAATCCCGAAGGTTATTCAATGAGATGCAATTAGGTCCCCCATCATTGAATTTCCCATAAGGTTGTTCAAAGAAGCGCAAAATTTTATGATCAATAGGTAAAATTATGGTTTTCATACATGTGCATGGCATGGTCCTTAAAAAGTTAATTTTAAAAGTGGTTTTTATACATGCCTATTAAAAATTAATTTATATCATTTGGGTATTAAAATAAATTATATATTTGAAAACTATACTCAAAATACTGCATTTCACATCATAAGACGTTTTAAAGATTGTATGTGTAAGTGCTTCAAATTTTTAGTCTAATTATGAATATTTTTAAAACTTAGGAAAAAACTTCCATATTTTGAACATTTTGTGGATCCAAGTTCTTGAACCTACCTAGTGCTTCAATATCAAATAAAAGGAAAACAGATTGAACCCCACATTGAAGTAACATGCAAAATATAGATAATCAAGTATAACATATATATTTACAAGACTCAAACACTTGAATCAATGCTAGACCTAATTTTCCAAATAAACGCACATAAGAGTAACCATAAATCAATAGAAACCTATGAGTAGCAATGCAAATCTATAAATATCTTCATCCAAATCATATTGAATGCAATCTTATCACATATCTACATACCATGATTATGGTTAACATTTAAAACCTACAAAACAATATATGTAAATCTGAAATCCATTTAAACATCTAGGCATTCACATCAAACACGTCATTTAAATAACTTAACAAGAACATATTTATAAATCCATAGTTGAAAAATAAGAGAAAAATACAAACTCAATAGGAAAATCAAGGTTTTTAGGAGCTTATAACATATGCAACATATCAACTCTATAACTCACAAAGAGGTCAATGGCTTAACTTCTAATGCTTTCATGTGTCTATGGGCTAAAACCGTGAAGCTGATATAACCACTCTATTATATAGTCCAAATAACAAGTTGTAAGGTAGGGGGAACAACCACACCAAGGCTCCAAGTCATGGAGAGCCAAGAGTGGAGGGCTGCCCTAACTTAATTCAAGCTAAGTGACTGTTTAGGTCAAGGATAGAGAATGAAAAGCACTCTCAAGTGCTTTTGCCACTCTATTGATCCAAATGTTTGACTGGGACTAAATGAGCTGGTTTCAATAATCTGAACCATACCTCAGACAACTCTTTGCTTGAGGATAATTGTGTAGGTTAGGGACAGTAGCGCAACGCACTAGCATCTCTCTAGGGTGTTGGCGTTCATACAACCAAAAAGTGATAAGTACAATATGGAGTTCAAGAAAACCTACTAACAGTTTAGTCAATGAGTTTTAACATAATGAATAGAATGGTAAATAACATAATATAGGAAATAACTATGAAGATGGTAAAGAAGACAACTAAAGCAAAGGTGATGAAGTCCAACTCACTGAGAGTCTAGTTCACTAGCAAGCTCCACACACATGTACACCTACACACAACCAAGAGAGGAAAAATGTTGGGGGTTGTATAGGGGTTTGCCTTAGTCAAACCCCCGCTTTGGCATTTCCACCTCCATGGACATCTAGGAAAGCCACGTGATAGAAAATGTGATAAAGAGAACAAGAGAAAGGATACTAAACAATCATAACAACATTATGCTACGTGAATCAAATGACAATGCTATGGAAATGGAGAAATGAAACAATATCACCTTCTCAATCAAGGTGCTCTCAAGCACATAAAGGAGGATACAAGCTTGGTGAGGTCTACATTGTTACAACAATAAAGAAGAAATCCCTTGGGATGCAAATTTATAGCTCTAATGGTGGAAAAAGTGCAACAAGATGTATAGAAGATGAATTGAAATGCTAAAAGGATGCTCAAGAAATCTAGCTAGTGTGTAGAGGATCAAGAATTTACTAAAGAGATGAAGTGAATGAGCAAGATAAGAATTTGAAGATTAAAATGAGAGAGAGAGAGCCATTTTTAGGTTGACTGGTTGACATAGAGGTGTTACATTTCATCCCCAATGAGGAGGTTGACTGGTTGACATAGAGGTGTTACATTTCATCCCCAATGAGGAGTGTAACATCCTTATGAACTCTGAGGTAAGGAATTTATTAGATGGTAGTGTGCACGCAAAAACATATGCCACCTCATCCTCACAATAATTCCCCCAAGAAAAAATGCAAAAAGGGTTTTTTAAGGAGATTCTCAAATTTCCACCAATATAAATTATGCTTTACTTTGAATTTAATAAGTAATTATTATTCATTTTCTATTCAAATTACGACTAAAGTCCTGATTGATAGGCTGGTTGAAAAACATCTATAGCTTTCAAATGGTATCACATTTTTTGAATCCAAAACATGCATCACATTCTATGCTTTGCATACTATAGGATTAAAAAAAGAAAAAATTAATTTCATGAACTTCTGACCAAGTTAAGGTGGTCAGACATACGAGTTTTTTATATTTTTTAAAAGTTATAATTAAAAAATCATAATTAATTATTTACTTGGAAAAAAATTACAAAAAAATATGCATCACATCGGGACATGAGTCATCTACTTATATCTAAAATCTTATAAAAAAATATTATCATTTTATTATGGTTAGGGTGGTCAGACAGACACCTACTTCTTATTTTTTCCTTGAAATTTAAGTACTACTGCATTGAAATTTCAAATTTTCACCAAAAAGATTTTTATTTTTTTAAAATAAACCTCATAGTTTAGAAACTACATTCAATTTTTATACATATTCTATTCTTTCATATTTTTGTAATAATATAGATA
>VDFB02384162.1:22820-88679 GCA_007258455.2 Sequoia sempervirens
GGAAGAATGATGCTACAAATAGGAAGTTGTATGATAAATGAAAAATAATGTATCCAAGCACCTACAAGGGTGACAAGGGTCATCCAAGAACACAACGCAAGCACAAGGGAACACAAACATACACACAATCTATACTACAAATAAAGAAGAGGCTCCTCCCCTAGCACTCATCAACCAAGAGGTAATAAACCTCCCAATCTAGATTATTATATGGGGAATGAGGGTGAGCCTACAAGGGAAGAATATCAAGGGGGAAACTCTCTAACCTCATTGCAACAAGAGCCAAGGAAGAAGGCCTTGCAAGGTCTCCTTCGCTTAGTTCCTATGGGGTAAAGTTCAATGATTTCACAAAGATAGTTGAAAGGCTTGAGACCTTTTCCAAAGAGTTAAACATGCACTTCACATGAGCGTCATGTGTTGCCTCAATGGAAAAGAGAGGTGATGCTCGAGATTCACTACTAGGCTCACTAAGTGACTCAGGAGCAGTGACAAACTCTAGGGATGATAAAACTTCATCCATCACTAGGACGAAACATGCTAATGCATAACCACCCTTTGAAGAAGGTGGACTCCTCTTTTAACCCCCATTACTAGTGGGGCCATCCTCCATTTTTCATTTTTTCAAAGGATGTGAGATCCCCACGAATGAGGTAGAAGGCATGGAGGAGGAAGAGAGACCATGGTGGACACCACTAAGGTGTTTGATATGTCCACATGCTTTGAGAACGCTGAGATGTTCAGGAGGGACATCCCGGGGAGGGGCATCTCAGTGAAGGAAGCGATAAACACTGCACCTTTGGTAGGTCATTTACACTCATAGTAGGAGTTGGAAGCAACATGAGGCTAATTGAATTGAAGAAGAGGGAGTGGGAGAAGAGGATACAACAACTCCCAAAATAGGGGAAATTGATTCCCCTTCCTTCCTTTTTAGAGTGGCATGCTCAGCAACTAGAGTGTTTCATTGATGCTTGCACTCATGCACAAGGTGGTTTCTACAACTCTGGGAGCTAGAGGCTAGAAGCTGAGATGGAATAAGGACTCTTGCTTGGCCATTAGAGTGTTCATCACAATCATTTTTGGTGGAGGGAGAGACTTCTAGACGAGATCAGGAGGGATAGATTGAGAAGAGGTTGGAGTAATAGCAGGGGGAGTCAACTCTAATGCCTCAATAACAAGCCTCTTCCCATTCACTTCCTTGGGAGTAGGAGTGGTAGGAGGTCACGCAGGCTAAGACATAGAGGACTCCCCATAGGGACCCTCCCCCTTACCATACCAAATAGGCCTAGGCACCGTGGGTAGAATGGGAAGTTCAAACATTGGACTCTTAGGCTTTTTCCAAGCAGGCACCTTCAAATTCTCTATCAAGCACCTATGAGTAAAATCCAATGGCATTGCAACAAGGTGAGAGAAAGCGACAAGTAAACAATAGTAGCAAAAGAAGAAGAGTGTTGAGTACACTTCTTCTTTCTTCTTTTCCAAGCCAAGGTGGCATCACTGTCAGTCTTCAGGAAAACCCTAAGTGATATGGCATAGGGAGATGAAGGATATCTCACTTTAAGTGTTAAGCACCCACTCTTGTACTTTGCATAGGTTCAGTACAAGAGGTTTGTCCTAGGAAGAAGTGGACCAATGAGTGCAAGCTAAAAGTGATCCAACAAATGGCTACCACATGAAATCGACAGTTTATAGCTAGTTTCATGGACTACACACACTATACCCTCATTGATGAACTTCAGAAATTTATGCACTATCGAGGGAATTGTGTTCATAGAGACCAACAAGGGAATACCTAGTTTCATCCTGAAGAGTTCAGACACTAGGATTATGTCAAAGAGTAAGTTCACTGATTTAGGTCCAACGAGGATTAACAAGGTGATGCAGCCAAGGGGAGGTACAAATTTTTTGTTGTGCATATAGATGGTACTCTCAACTTTATCATACCCATCTTTGAGCAAGAATTTAATCAACATAATCTCCTCAATTATGACATTCACACAACACGTGGGGTCAACAAGAACACATGTTATAGATTTTCCATTGATTCATTCGAGGATGTAGAAGGGAGATGGATCTATGTTGTAATTGATCAGTAGGTCCTGCAAAGTGAACATTGTGCCAAGGGAACTACTCACAACCTGTGTGAATGG
This sequence comes from Sequoia sempervirens, assembly GCA_007258455.2. Classification (NCBI taxonomy): domain Eukaryota; kingdom Viridiplantae; phylum Streptophyta; class Pinopsida; order Cupressales; family Cupressaceae; genus Sequoia; species Sequoia sempervirens. The sequence goes on from VDFB02384162.1 coordinate 24,968, forward strand.
GATGGGAAAATGTAAAAAGGATGCCATCGCATACACTAGATGAAAATTTTACAGATCCCCCAAAGGTTTTGCAACTAGACAATGACCCAATTAAGGTTTCTTTTCACAACGCCTATGAAACCTTCCAACTATGCTACTAGGGGTTGTAGGTTGGGATGCAAGGCAGAATGCCTCACAATGTTCACACCTACAATGCTCCCAGAATATGAGGAAAGGGCCTTTCAACGCCACTAAACGGAACCAAAATGGTTCATTCCAAGTTCACCAAAATGTAAGGTAGGGGGACCAACCACACCAAGGCTCTAGGTCACGAAGAGCCAAGAGTGGAGGGCTGCCTTAACTTACCTCAAGCTAAGTGAATTTTTAGGTCAAGGATAAAGAATGAAGAGCATTCTCAAGTGCTTCTATCACTCTATTGATTTGAATGTTTGAATGGTACTAAATGAGCTGATTTATAGAATTTTAACCATACCTCAGATAGCTCTCTTCCTAAGGACAACAACATGGGTCAAGTATGACAACGAGACACGTCAACATCTCTTTCGGGCACAAGTGTCTGTATGACAATAAAATGAAATGTACAGTACGAAGTTCAGGAAAACCTACTAACGATTTAGTCAATGATTTTTAATGTAATGAATAGAATAGTAAATAATAGAATATAGGAAATAACTATGAAGATGGTAAAGAAGACAACTAAAGAAAAGGTGATGAAGTCCAACTCATTGAGATTCTAGTTCACTAGCAAGCTCCATGCACACATACACTTATAGACACACAACCAAGAGAGGAAAAATGTTGGGGTTGTATAGGGGTTTGCCTCAGTCAAAATCCCACTTTGGTGTTTCCACCTCCATGGACAACCAGGAAGCCACAAGATAGAAAATGAGATAAAGAGAACAATAGAAAGGATATCGAACAATCACAACAACATTATGCTATGTGAATCAAATGATAATGCTATGGAAATAGAGAAATGAAACAATATCACCTTCTCAATCAAGGTGCTCTAAAGCACATAAAGGAGGCTACAAGCTTGGTGAGGTATATGCTATCACAACAATGAAGAAGCAGTCCCTTAGGATTCCAAGTTACAACTCCAATGGTGGAAAAAGTGCAGCAAGATACATGTAGAAGATGAATAGAAATGATAAAAAGATGCTCGATAAATCTAGCTAGTGTGTAGAGGATCAAGAATTTTCCAAAGAGATGAAGTGAATGAGAAAGATAGGCATTTGAAGATCAAAATGAGAGGGAAAGAGCCGTTTTCGGGCCAACTAGTTGACACAGAGGGATTACATTTCATCCCCAATGAGGAGTGTAACATCCCTACGGACTCTAGAGGAAGGAATCTTCTAGGGACAACAATACACTATGCAGACGTCCACATGTTGCACTTGTGTCCTCGACAAAAATTCCCCCATTGACACAAAAGAAAAGAACCAAGTGGATGCATTGTGGAATTTCATAGTTGGGTTTAATTTTCTAAGGTGGAGGGATGCAAAAGGGGAATTTGCAAGAGGGGTGCATATACACAAGTGTTTCTCCATGTGACTTGGATTTAAAAAGTACCTATTCAACATGAATACCTTCTCATTGCACATGAACACAAGGAAAAGGAACAAAACCACCAAACAAGAGGATTTTGACATATTGTTAAAAAAGAGATCCAAGTTACCAAAACATAAACAACTCCATAAATATCCATAATCATGAGCTTCCAATCCCCAACATAGATCATATTGACAATATCAATGGATTCCAATCTATTAGATATGCAAAAAAAAATTAACTCAAATAATATTCACTCCATCCCACAAGCCTCCAACAACCTTCAATTCCTTCTAATAGATTTCCACAAGCTTTCCAGGATAACAAATAAAAAATGAAGAAATACCTAGAACTAGGTTACCTTTCAACTTTGATACCAAATGTTGGTAAATTTTAATCTCTATCCAAATAATCAAGTTATGAATTCTATGGATGAGATACAAGGCTTAGACTACTAGAAAATATGAAACTTATATGAAAATCTACAATCAAGAGACCTTAATATATAATTATCATGATTAGATCCATCTTTATGATTTAAAAAATAGCCAACATAATATGCTTAATAACAACACCTTATGTGAGCTTATAACAAAAATAAAGATAGTGATAGTTCTCAACGAGGACCTTGAGGAGGACTCTATTAGTAGTGAGGAAGAAGATGAGGATGGTTTTGATAAGGAGTTGTGAAGGGTTTATAGGTAGTTGATGAAGAAGGAGACCAACAAAAAAAAAATAGAATGAATAATTGAATATGCAAACAATGGTGGACCCTAAAAAAGAAATGGAGCAAGATGATAGGTCACTTAAGTCTTACAAGACCTAGTTCATTGTGTTGCAGGAAAAAGTGAACAAGCTAGACAAAGCATTTAATCTAGTATGATCTCCATCACACATGGAATTATAAGTAGGGCAATCTTTGGAACCATGAATGGCATGGTTAAAGTTCGGAAAGGGCAGAGGATAAGGGATTCCACCCATGAAATGGAGATGTCGTCTAAGGATAAAGCAACTAAAGAAAAGGACACCTGGAGCGAGGAGTTGGACAGTTAAATATGGACTGAGACTTGATCAATATTCCCAATAATTAGTTAGGCTTAGCAATTTCCTTGTTTTATGGCCTACGAGTTTGGGTCCTTGTTTGTTATGTGTGCCCCTATTCTTATCTTAACTTTTTTTTGTTGGTTTCTTTAGACAATTGCATGTTTTATTTTTGATGAACTGTGGTAGGGCCAAATGGCCTTTTTTTTTTTTGCTCTTGGTGTCAATCTATCTATTTTTGTGTGTTTGTTTCATTGGTGTTGAACTGTTGTCCTTGTGGCCTGAGTTTTGATCTTTTTTTAGGCTTTAGGGGCCCTTTCTCCCACTTTTTTAATCAAAAAAAGAAAAGAAAAAGCATAACATCACCATAAGAAACAAACAAAGAGGCACAAATTTGTAAAGTAAAAGGAATCACATAGAAAATAATTTATGTAGAGAAACCCTTTGTAGGAAAAAAACGTCAACAAGAAAAGATGTCAAGTATGCATTATCTTTGAATAAATTAGATTACAATACATTCACTTTCACTTCCATTCTCCTCTTTTCCTCCAACATAGCAACACTTTTCTACCAATTAACAACCTCTTTTATGCTCCAATATGTCCTTGTTCATGTAGAGTAACTCTACATTAAACTATTCCTCATTATTTCTACATCTAAGGAGATGATTTTATAGACATGTGAAGAGGTCTTAAGCACCAAATATGATAAACAAACATGAAACTTCATTCCAAACATTTTAACCCTTGGATTACCTCCTTGAAATATAAAAGGACACCAATTTTGGCTACAATTCTCTCCCTCCAACTTGGGTTCCCAAACTTGGAAATTAAACATTACATCAAATGCAACAAAAGTCAAAAATACCTAGACAATTGTTTCCTCTTTACAAGAACCAACTTGGAGAAGCACAAGAGTCAATAATTTTTCCTTTTCCCTTTAATTTTACCATCCCATTCTAGGAATCCATATGTGGGGAAAATATAATTAAATATTCATATCTATAAGTCACCTTTATTGTTGCCAGTGAAACCCGCCACCACTTTATAACGTATTACTAATAATGATATTACAAAATATTTTCCCAATATACCTTAAGTGTGTAGGAAAAATTTACAAGGATGTTGCAACCATGTAATGTGACATAGTAATTACAAGGTAGATGGCACCTTAATCCTAACAAACTACTTTAATGGTCTTTGAAAGGTACCAAGTTGGATTGGTTTTTCTCCCTCCTAGACAACACTATCTATACATTCATTCAATCAATCAATAAATTTCTCCAACATTTATAGTAAAATATTGGATTGAAGATCATGTTCACTAATCTCATCCATTGCAAGAAGGGACATACTTAGAAAGTGACTAATTTTATCTTCAAATATCAATCACTATTTTTGTAGATTCCTTATGTGTTCCCTACTTTCTATGCAAAACATGTATTCATCAAAATATTACATCCAATACTTAGGGATACAATATTATTGATTAAATACAATTCCTTTTCTCATATTTTCACTTTTTTAATAGATTATCAATAATATATTAGTCAGTATAGGGGTTCTACCTCATCGATTCACTTTGATAAGAAGGGTGATGCATCTTCTTTTATAAATACAAAATAAATAAACCTTTTAACTGAAAAACATGTATTAGTATTGTACCAAAGTATTTTGGGGTCTTAGATGTAGTACCTTAGAGGTATAGATCATTTACAAAAAATTATATAATTCTTTGTATAATATCATGTAAAAGTTGTTAAAAGATAATTTTATTTCCCTTCCTAAAATCAAATCTCTTCCAACTGATCAACCTTATCTAGCTTGGTACATTTTTAAAAAAATCTATTAGTTTCACCATGTCCCTAGCCATGATACCAAGAGATATATGCATCTTCACCATTTGGTGCAAGGGAACATCAATACTAGTAACATCAAGATACATGAAAAGAAGGAAACTGCTAATAACTTGGTTGCCAAGCCCAATTAGGAACTTCAAATCTACACTAACCTTTTTTGTACAAATTCTTCTAAATTTAAATTGGTGTTCTACCTTATATAACTCAAATGAAAATAAAGAATTCAATTTGTATGATTGGAATTTCCACAAGGTCACACTCGACATGCTTTATCACTATACTTGAACCATATCTTTTCCCACAAATTATTTCCCTACAACTATAAATAATGGACCTCTTTATATCCCTGGTCGTTTTAATGTGAAGATCATTCATGATGCTCTCATGTTAATCCTACTAGTAGGCTAAATATCATAACATAAGAAATTATTTATATTAATGCATTTTATAAATAAAAATATGGTGATTCTTAGGTGACCATTTGTACATATGATGGTATCTCTCTTCCTTCTATGGGTTCCATCGATATTTCATAGTCCAAGTTTGAACTAAGTTAGTGGAAACCACATTTTTTCTTATCCTAGGATCTTACTTATTCATAGTGAAGTTAGGAATTCCATGGCTAACTTCCATGAATGTAGTGTCTTTTTTGATAAAGGAATATCAAAGTTTCCTTATTATGGCACAATTCACACTATCTAGCATATTAGGTATAAGCCATTTGTTTCAGATGGAGGATTTTCTCTTGATCAATTTTTCCATTTCCAATAGGTCCTATAAGACCCCCCAATGATTTTTATTTAAAGTTTATTCTAATTTCAAAGTGGTTTCTTTAGCACCTTCTTCCATGGTGGCTTCCTCATCTCCAACAGTCTATTCCCCTTCGATCTCTTCAAAGTAGCAACATGTTTCTGTCTCTATGCCTACCTCTTCGATGGCTAAAGATAATCATTATCCATTGGGTAGACCTCCCATTCTCCCTAAGGTTTCCTAATCTTCAGTGGTACCTCTTATTCCCCAAATGTTAGAAATAGAAACTGGGGGAAGGTACCAATGTTGGGTAAGTGTTCCTTTTATATTTTCTCTCCTCTTGTGGCTCCTAGAACTACCCCTTTAGTAGCGAAAGGAAAGTGAATAGATGGAAAAAATTCTTCTTGTACACTACTTGTGTATCGTCCTTTAGTTTTATTTTCCTCCCATTATCCCCATGAAAAAAATAAGAAAGGCACTAGTGACATAGGCTATGGAAAGTGCACACCATATCAATCTCTCTCCACCTTCTGAGATTGTTCTTTCTTTTATCCCAAAAGTGAAGACAACCCCACAATTGGAGAAAAGTGATATGCCTCATGAAATTGTGCATAGACCCCATCATCGACATAATAAACTTGCATGTGAGCATAAGCATCATCAACATGTGTTGGATCGGGAAAAAGTTTCTTTGAAAATTCCCAAACTTGAGCGACCTCCTCCGATGTGACCATCTCTAGATTTAGTGATTCCTTCTCCTCCCTCCATTGCTAGTGGTTTTTTCTTCTACATCATATCTTGTTCCTTCTCGAGATCCTAGTGAACCTCACTCAAAATGAGTGCAAGTGTTCCTAGCTCCTTTGATGGAACCAAATATGATTCTAGAGCTTCCTAACATTCTACCATTTTTTGAGCTAATAAATATGTTAAATAATGTTTAGCATTACACTTTCTAACTTAGTATCATTCCAACACACCCATCATGAAATATTTCCAAATATTCTCTACCTCGCCACTATTGACATCATTCTCCCCTTCCAACCTCCCAAGTAAAATCCAAAACAATAATGAAACTCCACCCCATCACAAACAAAATCCACCATCTCCATCACATTCAAACCCCTCTTCATCAATATTCTTCATAGAAGAAGTGCATAGTTTGTATATAACTATCATTGATCATATTTATGTGAGTAGTAGTGATAGTCATCTTATATCTTATTCTATTGATGAAACACCTGCTTCTCCACATGGGGAGAATATATTTGAGTCCATTAGTAATATTTTGGAATTCTCTATAATTTTCACAAAATTGTTGACACTAATTTCAGAAAATTTCCATGATGATGTTGTTCTTGCAACTAGTTATTTGGCTCTTTATGAAGGTGAGATGCCTAGTACTATCTTAGTAGTATTTCCTTTGCAAGGTCGACCTCCTTCCCTTTATGATCAATATTGGAAGATAGATGATTAGTTCAAATGAATACTTTAAAATAGTACTCTACTTGCTTGCTTGTCATTTTTTTTATTATTACTTGGAGGACCCATGATATCCTTGTAGATATAGGGATATCAGAGAGATGAAATGTTGCAAATTCTTCTAAATTTGTATCATAATTTTACTATACATTGTAATTTGATATTTTTTATATTAGGAATGATGAAAAGTGGTATCTAGGCCTCTTCCATGTTGACCTAAAAAATATTTAATTTCAAATGTGATATTCTTCCTCTATGCTTTTAGTTCCACTACACTTAGGAAATCATGACTATTAAAGAAAAAATAATATATTTATATACACAATTATCAAATCTTCATACTAACCCAAAGTTTGTGGATCCCTTAGTATTTTTGGTGCAAGTGATGTGTATTTTATGTGTCATCCCTACATTGTGGATGACATTCCATGAGTACAATATCTTATGTTTCATGAAAAAAACATCTTGTCTTGTATAGTTTATTTTTAAAGTTCTTATCTTTTTTATCTCTCTCCTTAAAACATTTGTACTACTTGAGTCATGAAATTATTTTAAGGGGGTAGGGGGGCTACCACAATGCACAATAACACTATTATATTAAATAAAAAATCTTTATAAGTAGTTTGATAGTATATGAACTGTGTAGCATACTAAAACTTTATAGGTGGTTAGTTATTATAATATCCCATCTTTTACATCGTTGCTTTGTAACACACCTTCCAACAAACATGATCAATCAAAACTGATGTATGGTATTTATCATAGCACAAATTGTTGGCCAAATTATTAAAATCGTCTATCAAAATCATTTATTAATATAATTTATCACAATATTCAATCTTATTTTCTTCCTATTATCCCTCTCTCTCTTTCGAGCTGAGTTCTATTTTTTTATTTATGTGTTTGCATGAATGTTTATTCTATGATATTTTACTAATGTGTATTTTATCTAATATACTTTATGATTATTTCTACATTAACATGTTTGTCTTCTGCAAGGTATTTTACTTGTTGTGAAGTTCTTCTTTCCCCAGGTGCATATCTTGAATGCAGATTAAAGATCCTTCTTACTCTACAACATCCTTTCGTAATTATTAGTGTTAAATCATTTTACTTTAGCATGCATATTTAGTATAGTGCATATGCCTGCTAAAGTGAGGGGAAAATGTAGAGTTAGAAACTACATACCCTGCAATTTCACACTACATGATATCCTCTCTTTTAACTCATGATTTTTAAATAGTTTTTAAAAACATAAAATCTTAACACCAAAATACCTTTTTACTATCATAATTGTGATTATCTCAAATTTTTAGTCCATTCCTCCTAAATGAGAGCATTATGTACAAATGTTTGCATGATGTGCTAATGTCTCACAAAAAATTGTGATTTAAGTGGTCATTAGTGTAAGATTTTGTTACATTCCCAAGAATATTCTAAATGTAATACTCTTGTGTGGCAATCACATTTGGTAGAAAAACCATGACTTACTATTTTACAAAAAGGAATATTTTTCTCTCATGCTCTTCCTCTCAAATGCACATACTATGATTTTGATTTTGGATCTACAACTTTCTTTTTGCTTTATAGTTTTTGAAGCAACAACACTCTTTCAATACTTTGCATGTCATTTCTTGGTGGTGAGATTGTGAAAGACAACTATACTATAACTTTTTAATTCACTTTAGAATTTTTTTGCAACTTCTTGGTGAGAGATATATCTTATTCTTATTGTGTCTTTCTCATTGTTATAAGTATTTTTTATGTTGATAGCTAGGAATTCTTTGTGTTAGTATTCTATGCCTAAATCTATTATCTGAATCATTCATATTGTATTTTATCAATCGTGGTTGTTTGTGGTGGTAAAAATACTAAGACATGGGTTTGACTAAGGCAAGCCTTTAAACAACCACCCAAACATTTTCCTTTCTTCTCTATGTGTAGATATCTAAGTTGAAAGGAATAAAATTTTCTAGGCGATATCTGTCATTTTTATTACTTCTTTATTCTTGTTAATTGGGTTTTTTATTGCCTAGTTGGTACTTTCAATCATTTAAATACATTTTGTGCACAATAGTACCATGATCTATTTTATGTGTTATTGGTTCATATTTTGAGGTGTTTTGTATTTTATTGTTGCATTTGTACAATACAAAAACACACCTCTAGGATGTTCATGCTATGTGTTGGTGTTTGTGACCGAGACTTCCAAAAGATTATAGAATCATCCTTAAGGCCTATACTATCCTTTTCTATAGAATTTAGAATTTTTTTTTTTGGTATCCACAAGGGTATCCTCAACGACTTTAGCCCAGCAGGTTTCCTTTATGGAGTGAGCTTGGAGGTGAGAATAGTCCCTTGGGGCTATGTGGTAACCAACACACACCCCAAGTGTGCACAACAAGGTAAGTCAGGAGCCAGGGAGTCAAACCTAAGACCTCAGGGAGAAAGCCCAAGACTTAGAACAACTCCACTAACCCATGGGGGCTACAAAATTATAGAAAAATATATTTTGGATAGTTAGTTGTAACTAGATATTTTATATTGAGACTAATAGTATTTAATTCAAACTTCTAGTTTTAAGCATAAAAATGATTTATGAAATTGTAAATTATGTTATTTTATTCTCAAGGAAAATTGACTCCTTTGTTAAAACTAATTTAATATATTAAATGATAGTAAGTTATTGTGTCATGATGTAATCTTGACTATGCATTAGAGTTTTGGCATGATATAGGTGCTCTTAGGAGCAAATATGTGCACTTGGACAATACGATCTTTTTTGAGGAGATGTGATAGCATGATGTGTTCCTAATTTCATGATTCGAGCTTTGATAGTGGTCTTGTTCGTTTTCTTGGTATTGAGTATATTCGTCCTATTCTTGGGAGCTTCACAAGAGTGAACTGATGCATCTAGAGCTTAGGATGGATTGATTAATTACAAGTAATTGAATGGATAATTGGAGAGTTGGATGAGGTTAGGGTTCTCTTGGAATTAGAGACATTTGTTGAGATGATTACTCTTTGAGAAGTTTTTCATAGGAAAACCAAGGAGCCTACACTTGGGTTGGACATGAGCTCAATATGGACCGACGGATGATATTTTTCTCGGTGCGAGGCATGATTAATTAGTTATTTTGGAGGACAATTCTTATTCCCTAATCTTAGTATACTTGGTAGATAATCATCTCAGAGGTATTTCCTATTCTATTTTTAGATGCCTAATTTTTTATTCTTTTGTATTTTCATAGATATAAATTTTGAGCTACGCTTGCTAGTTCAAGATGGTTCATTTGAGGATTATTTCTAGAATTTTTATCTCTTATGCATATTAGTATATTTATCATATCATCCATTGATGAGAAGTTTAAGGAGATGTTATTGGTCTTATTCCTTGTTTAGGAATCAATTATTTGGTTTGGTCTTCCTTTGGTTTGAGAGGATTAAATTGTGGTTATAGTTAGATGTGGATAAATATTTTATCTTTTGGGTTTAATGAAATATATGATACACATCACAACTAGAGAATTTAGAGGGGTGTATAGAAGGACATACTACATACTTTGATTTGTAGATTCTATATTCTGTCTTTTTCTTCCTATATGTTTGTATTCACATGAAATTGGAGTTAAGGTTTCGTTAGAGCTGTGTTGATCATTATATTTGTGAAAATGTGTTGTTAATTTTTCTTATGTGACAACATAGATAATCTTGATATCTTTCTTTTGCTGAGTTGGGAGATCTTAGGAGAGCTATGGAGACTAGTGGTGATATTTGTAGTGCAACATATTTTTTTTCAATTTTGTGGATGTTCTTTGGTACTATATGATATTGATAACACCTTATATGTGATGTTATTGGTGTATCTTTGGATGCTAAGTGATCATTTTTAAATTTTAAATTACCCATGCCATGAGAGTTCTTATATGTGTATATTTTTCATGGATATGTTTTATAGATGGACCTTGTGATTGTAATTTGTGGGTTGGATATGTTGATGGGCATGAGATTTAGTTGTCATGATAAGTATAATACAGTTTTGAGGTATGGTTAGTCAAATTTGTTAGCAACCAATTATTGTTATTTTAGTTGCGGTTGCTATTTTAAATATGGTGATTATTTTTTGATAGCTATTGGTGCATATTTGTTATCATAAGCTTTGGCATTTGTGTTTGGATATCAGTATGAGGTAGTAATTATGCTTGTACGTGATGTGACATCTCTTTGGATAGGATCTTATCTTTTGTGCATTGGAATGATGAAGGACGAGAGGATTCATGTTTGAGATGGTGATCAACTTGACTATTTTTGTAGATATCTTGATGGAGCACATGGACCACTTTGATTTTTTAATGATACATATTGGCTATGGTGATTGTTTCCTTGATATTTGAGTTTACTTTTTATCCCTTATGCAATGTATACAACAAGTGGGAGAATTTTAGGCAAAGGCATTTTGTACACCTTTCATAACATTTTAATAAAAAATTATTATTGTTTGTGGTGCATCTAGGGGATCTAGGGGTACATGCATCACATGGGTTAGACATTATTAGGGCAACTTTATGTTTTGTATGTAATATTGGGATAAATATTAATATTGGGAAACCTTAGTACCAAAAGTTAAATGAGGGGGTAAATGGTTGTGTAAGATCATGGTATTAGTCACATGGTTTATGTAATACCACTTGGTCATTTTGTGAAAGCTTATGTCTATAAAATTGAAAACAGGGAAATAGGGTTCCTCCTTTTAGGAGATGGAACAAGGGGGGATGTCCTATTTCACTTTAGTTCATTTAAGGAAATCTTAGAGATCTCAACCTAGTGATACAATTGAGGGAAGAGATCTACTATAAAGTCTCCTAGGGTGTGATTAAAGATAATAAGGGGGTTCACCACCAAGCAAAGGATTGGAAAACAAGAAGATGCAAATGATACACAAATCTAACTATGCAACCTAAGATATGAAACTAAAAATCAAAATAAAGAATTGAGAAAGGATAGAGGGGCACCTGGAAAACTGAAGATGCTTGAAATAAGGTTTGTAATCCCAAAATTTTGACTTTTAATGCACACTGGGAATCATACACCAGTTTGGGAAATTTAGTCCCAGTTAGAGTTTCGGCCTAAAACCAAAATATGCAACTAGTAAACCAGGATCTACATAAAAAGTATAAAAAATAGTATACTAGGACTCATACACCATAAGTGATGATTTAGTCCCAATATCAGGGTTGATCTAAAACTCTAATATCCTCTAGTGATCTTCTGTATCTTTTTTCCCTCTCGATCTTCAAGTTTAAAACTTGAACAAATGTAGTCTTACCATCTATAATTAATGTAACTTTTCTAGTTATCTTAGCAGTGGTATTATCGCCAAATTTAAGTACACCACCATTCCATTTCTTCAAGCTAGTGAATTTACTCTTATCTCTAGTAATACGACCAGAGAAACCACTATCAATCACCAAAGGATTGCCTTATCCTTTGGCATGAAAATTTGTTTGGAATAGAATTTAATTTTCATTCTTCATATTAGTCTTCTTTTCTCTCCAATGTCTTCTAGGATCTTTTTTATTTTCCTTTAGAACTCTGTGTAGGTTCTTTGTTTTATGCAGAGGTGCAAATTCTTTCTTTTGAATTGCATGAAAATAAGTTGATTTATCTTTCCTGGTATGAGTAAACCTCTTTATCTCCTATCTAAGAGGCTTTATAAACACATTTCTACAAAACTTGGCAATATTTCTATAGTTGCTACAATTATAGCAAACATCATTTAGACCAACTAATGGAGTGAAAGGATTATTGCTTCCAAAATTATGTCTATCTTTTCTAAAAGGTCTAATTATATAATCTATTTCTTTATGTCCATACTAATTACATGAAAAATAGTAACCATGAAAAGCATAATTAAACCTAGTTTGTCTTGAAATTTGGCCTTTGAATCTCCTCTTTGGATTGTGCACTTTGATGAAACCATCATCCATTTTTCTATGATCTTCAGTCTTCTTATCCTTCATGGACCATTTAGAATTTTTGAAAGTAGTTACACTGTTTTTAGAGACAACATCCTTCAAAATATTGTCTTCCTTATATACTAAACCACTAAAATTGTTGAAAATGGATCTTTGATTGTCAATCATTTCATCAAGAATTTCAAAAAAAATTCCAAGCTTGAGACTTCTATTCAACTGTAAGTTTATTTTCTCTCATTCCTTCCTTAAAGAGACAACTTCAGCCTCTAATTTTTTACACTATTTTATTCTCTTTTAATCTTCCAACTACAACTTTAGGCCTATGACAATTTTCTTAGATTCTTCAATTCTTAACTTGTACTTCTCATTTTATTTTATTTCATCTTTCAAGTCTTCTAAAGTAGAGACCAATTCACCTTCCAAATCTACATCACCTTCTTCTTCCTCTTCATAATCTTCACATTCTTTGATCTTCATAGCCATAAATACAGTTTCATCTTATTCACTTGCAAAAGAATAATTATTTGAACTAATTTATTTATCAACATAAAGGCTCTTTTTTTTTTTTAACTATAGTTTCTCTTTTTTATATTTGGAGGAGCCATCACCCTTTTCATTTTTATTTAATGAAAATTTTGAGGCATAATGACCTAGTTTACTATAGTTAAAACATTTGAAAGGAAGCTTGCCTTTGTATTTACCAGAACCCTTCTTCAATTTTTTGATAAAGTTTATTTCTTCTCCATTTGAATTGGTATTAGGTTGTGAATCATATTCAATCTTATTGATTTTGGAATTCTTGAATGTTGCTTCATTCTCTATTAAATTTGTACATTCATTTCTCATTTCATATGCAACTAGAGACCCAGACAATTCATCCACAAAAAACTTATCCAAATCTTTAGCTTCTTCTATAGTAGAGACTTTAGAATCAAATAGTTGTGGGAAAGAACTTAGAACACTCTTTAAAACAACCTTATCTTCCATGTTCTCACTGAGACCTCTAATTACATATATGACCTCATCCACCTCAAGAAAGTATGTATATTTTCATAATCTTTCATCAAGTAAGAGTCTCAAACTTTCCTCTATGAGTTTGCATTTTTTCTTGTTTCATTTTTTCATCGCTCTCATAGATATTGTGTAGTTTCTCCCATAAATATTTGGTAGATTTATAATGCATGACTTTAACTAATTATACATTATATAGACCACATAAAATAGCATTTTTAGCTTTGGAATTGTTTTCACAAGCTTTCTTATCAACTAAGGAAATGGGATGAGTCACTAGTACAACCATCTAGAAAAAATTTCCATACATCAAATTCAAGAGAAGTTAGGTAAAAATCCTTTACAATTTTCTAAAAAGCGTAATTTGTTCTATCAAAAAATGGTGCTTTGTTTGAATAAGATCCTTATTGACCTGCCATAGTGTTCTTGAAACCAGATCAACCTCAAGATGTTAAGCTTTCTTCAAGGAATCTTGTCCTCTAATACCAATTATTGAAATAACACTAATACACCAAGAGGGGGGGTGAATTAATGTATACAAATTTTATCAATTATTACAAGTAGGAAAGATTTAAGATCACACAAAAATATCACACACAAAGAAGACACTAGATATACATGGAAAACTCGAAAAGGAAAAAACCACGGTGAGAAAAGTTGCTTGAGTCTACTGCTCAAATCCAATGTCACAATTTAAAAGATATTCAAATATGTTTTTTAAGCACCAAATTACAAGTATATTGACACCCAAGACAATGTTTTGAGGTACCAAAATTTAGGTACACTATACACAAAATTGAGCACCAATCCAATTTTCCTGAGGCACCAACCTCTAAAAATTTACAAGTTCATATATACTGATACTAGTTCTTCTTCAACCTAAAATTCACCTTTTCAATTCATTAACTAGAATCTCTTCCTCTTCTTTTCACCTCTCTCAATTCACAATACAAAAACTACAAAAATAATCTTATTGATAGCTTTTCTTTTGTCTCAATATTCTCTAACTCCATCTTGAAAAATATTCAATTCAGTAATGTCTTTTTATTTGAATAATTTTCATTTTTTTCTCCACTATACACATGAAATATCATATTTCTATATTTATCAACCACAAACTCCTTTATCAAGACCATGACATAAACTATTTTTATAGTTACACAAAACCATAACTACTTCATAATCCTTTGAAAACCACTACATTAATGATTTTTTTTAAATACATTCAAATCAACTTCATCTCTTAACTTCCCATCAAATTTTGTCTTTTGGAAATAGGCATTTTCCCACTTTGAATATCGATCATTGATCTTGTATTTACTACCAAGAATGAACACATGTCAAAATTTCTCATCTTCACATTTTTATGAATAAAATAATAAGAATTTTTATGCGATGTAGCGATGGCCATCTGATCTCTTCTATTAATGTGCATTGTTGATTTAAATCCCTTAGCCCTTACTACTTGCAATCATCATCTAGGACATTTGTTTCCATATCACTTTCGTGCAAACATAACCTTGTCAAAATGATTCAAAATTGTGTTGTGAAGGAACAATGTGCCTAATAAGGAAATGCCACATGTTATTACTTCATTCACAAACACTCAACACATTCTTTCTTTTGTGATCTAAAATAAAATTGCACTCTTAAGAGACCTTGCACTACAATTATAAAATGATACGATTCCAACTCTTATTCACCTCAGCTCGATGCATTTCCTTTATGCACTATCTTGATGAAAATACACTCCAAAGAGGGCATGTGATGCAACAGAATGATGACACTTTTCATTACATCACATCAGTGTAAACATACTTTTGTTAGAAGGAAATAAAAATGTGCTAGTAAGGAAGAATGTGTTGCAATGGAAGATTTCCATAGCTTCATTTCACTCATAAATGTCTCAGTGCATTTTCACTTTGCGCTCAAGGTGAAGAAGAATTATGTGATAAAAAGAAAATATGCATTGTAGTGAGTGGATGGCAGGTGTCATCACTTTGTTCAAAGAATACTTTAGCGTGTTCTCTCTTTGCACTCAGAAAAAGAAAATGTGATGTGAAGAACATTTGCGTTGCAAAAGAATTAATGTAAACTAATATAACTAGTAAAGGGGTTTGGTAACCAAATGAATCTAAGAGACATAAAAATAACTTTAATGATCAAAATCTTCCTATGTAGCTGGAAAACAACAAAATATAACATAAAGTGCATGACCAGATAGAACTACTTAATGTTTAAGGGAATTAGGGCTAAAACTCTAGCAGAGACTAAAACCCTATCAATGTTTTAATCTAGAGGATATCAACTTGCAGATGTCAACCCAATTTCAACATAAACTCCCATGAATGACATTCAGACATACTTCAACTATAAAATAGAGAGATCACCACATGATATCAACGATAGTTGGATCAACTTCACACGCAATCTGGGTCAGTGCAAGATCATGAGGGTCCAAACTAGGCCCTTAAGTGATAATAAAAATTCAAAAAAATAGGGTTAGGCAATTTGACATAAAAAAAATTGAATAGTTTATTAAAATAATTTTAAAAATATGTAAGAATAGAATTTGTAGGAATTTGAATGTAATTTCTAAGATAATATTCCATTTTTAGGAAAAAGTAAATCTATTCAAGGTGAAAATTTGAAATTTCAATGCAGTAATACAAAATTTTCAAGAAAAAATAAAAAATTGGTGTATGTCTAACCAACCTAAGTACAAGCAAAAAATAATAGTTCTTTTTAAAACTTTCAATATAAGTAGAAGACACATGCCCATATGTTTTGCACTTTTTGTTGGAGTGAAGAAGACACTGAGAAGGGGGGTGAATTAGTGTCTTAAACAAGTTTTAACTTTTTCCTTTAAAAATAATTGAATAATTTATGCTCTTAATTTTTCAATGGTAAATACATTCATGAATTGAATGCAATCATTAAAGAACTGAAATAAGAAATATTTTAAAGCAAACCAAAGATTATCATAGTCTTGAAATATTATCACATCAAAGCAATGAGACCATAAGAAAAAGAATTTGACGAGTGGAAAACCCTCTAGGAGTAGAAAAACCACTCCAAAAATGATGCCTCACTGGCTTAATCTTAAAAACTTTTTCTTTACAATGCCTCACTGGAAATAAAACAATGTCTCGCCAGCTTTTCAAGAATGCCCCACTGGAAAATCCATTTTAATCATAAACAACATAGAATGTAAAATACAGAGGGTTTCTTTGTTTCCCTTCAAATCATATATTACTTTTATTCTAATGCATTTAATATCTTAAAGATTCATTCTGGAATCTCTAAAATATTAAATATATCAGTAATACAAACTATTTTTGCTGCATCATGTTTGCAAAACTTCAATCACTCAATTCTATTTTCACATTTAGCATAATAACTTTGTTAAAAGCATCAAACTTAAAATCTAGTGATCAACCACTGTTTATATAAGTATGTAAAAAATTCACATATGTTACCATATGTCTTCATCGAAACTTTTAGATATAACTTTTAAAACTGATTGCAATAACTATTCCCATAACTACCCCTGTCGAGTCATCATGATGTCTCTCTTTGGAAACAACATTTAGCATCATAAATAATGAACCACACCTTTATACATGGTCGATATCATGAACATAACAATATGTAAAGTCTAAATAAGAAACCTGCATCTACGCTACATAAAACCCTTAATGTTCATCTTTTAGAAAGTATCGAAATACAAAACAAGGAAAAAATTGACCAAGATCTTGCATTACACTCAAATCACTAAATAGAGTGTTAATCTAAAAGAAGAATCTGATTCAATCTTAGCAAATAATATATATCACCTGGTGAAGTCGAATGTTGAAGACTACATTTTGTAGCACTGTACCACCACAAAAACAAATTGTTCCATGCCCTAAGTCAACCACTGCTAGGTTGAAGCAAAGACACTTCAAACATACTCATGCAACCAATAACTGAATTGAAACCATGTCTTGCAACCATCATTTCACCTTTTCAATCGAAACTATCAGCTTTATGCAAACCCTATCTTGATCGTGACAATGATTTTGATTTTTTCCAAGAATGAAAGTAAATTAGTGCACAAGGTGTTACAAATCAAATATTATCATTATATCCCCAATAATCACTATTTCGGTCATGATTTTCCCAAATAAAATAAATATCATAATGCTCAATGATGTAAATGAACATATGTCACCAAAAACCTTTAATAATTGGTGTCGACTTATGACCATATCTATTATGTCTTTGACAAGTTCAACAATCATTTTAACTTTTATCATTTTGCATGAATGATGCCAAACATTATAATTTCCATTACATGACCTTTGACATCGAACAACACTTGTGTCATGAGTTTCATGTGAACAACAATAATGCAACAAAACCATTTAAGTTCCCAAATGAAATCAAACATAATAATGTGCCTTTTGACCATGACCACACAAGGATGTACATGAAGATGTTCTCCCACATAGTCCAATATCAAACCTTTACATAACTTGCAACTAAATATGTATATTATCTTAATGTTTTCCCACCTTAGGAAATCCAATATACCCCATAATTATGCCAAGAGAGTAATGTTGCAATATCTGAATCAAGCTTACTGTTACCAAGATGTCTATGTCACTGTGCTTAGGTAAATATGTCTAAAATACACGTTCAATGATCAAATGTATATTGTGCCATATACCTATGATCATGTCAATCACCTTGAAACCTTACATATACCTATTTGACACAATGCCAACCAAAGATGCCATCGGGGTCAACACTTTTTTTGTAATTTTTTACAAGTAAATAATTAGTTATGATTTTTTTATTAGAACTTTTAAAAAATATTAAACTTGTTTGTTTTTCAACCATAATCTGGTAAAAAGTTTATGAAATTCATTTTTTTATATTTTTATCCTATATTATGGGAAGCATAGATTGTGTGGCATCTTTTAGATTTAAAAAATGTGAAATCATTTGAGGATTATAGACAATTTTCAAATAGCTTATCAATCAGGACTTTGCTCATATTACATGTAGAAAATCAATAATAATTATCAATTAAATTAAAAACAAGGCATATCTTATATTGGTGGAAAGCTGACAATTTTCTTAATAAACCCTTTTGTTTCATCAAATTTAGAAAAAATAAAGTCATTAGCCACTTTTTTTTTCATATCACCACCTTTGGACCCCCATGATCCTACACTCACCCATCTCTTGAAAAACAACATCCTTTGACATCAATGACAATAGTTCCAACAAAGTTATTCATAAAGACTCTACATATGTATTGTAATATTTGCTGATTAGATAATAAATTGAGGACAGATGATTTTGGAGGCTAGGTTTCCCCCTCTTGAGAGTTTTCTCAAGTTATATCTTGTGTTGTCATTGATGGTATGTTTTATATTCTTTTGCATGTGGATTTTGAATAAGTTTGTTTACATGAATTTCTCTCTTGGGGTTATGAAAAAATAGTCCTATATGACAACAAATTTCTTTTCATGAGTCACATTATGTGATATGTAGGGAGGGAGATCATGAATAAAACCTTGAGGATTAGGTCTAGGTCTACATATTTATCTTATTAAATTTAAGATTATGTAAATTTAGTATATAGAGATATTTTCATTGATACTATATGGTAAGGTTAAAAATGGTAGTAACTAGGATGTCAACATGTCATGTCTAGTACTTTCAACCAAGTGAAGTAGAAAACATATAAATTTAATGCAAGCATAATGATGCTATAGCCTCAATTTCATTTGACACATGCTTTATTTATCCATATATCATATTAACTTCATAAGGCATATGTCTATACACCTAGATGAAAATAACCTTTGAGTATACATCTTGAAATACATAAATCTCCTTCTAAATAACTAAAGGAATCCAACACATTATATTTGGCTCTTCCTCCAAGAGAGATGTTTATATTTATTAATTTTTATATAACAACATTTATTTATTTTTAAATTAAATTTTAGAGACTATTACGTTTATTCCAATGGTGTTTATTCAACTATATATTTTAATTATAATATAAATATGCAATAAAACACTTATATGAATCCCCCATCAATGGGTTGGTAAAGATTATTCCTAAAAATGAGGGAAGATTCTCAATCAAGTCCACCACCCTTTAGCTAGCACAAGTTGAATTTCAATGACACTTCAAAGGATAACCTAGGAAAATCACCTGGGCTTGTAACATTTCCAAAAATGACAAATAATAAATTACTATAACAATATAGAGAAGGCTCAAAGTGTGAACCAATAATTATAAGGCAAAAGTGTAGGCTCTAATCCTTGAACTGCAAATCCACATCAAATATAGGTGAAAAAATATAAAATTGAAGAGAATTCAATGATGGTAGCTAATGTAAAAAGATATAAATTATCTTGTAATTGGAAGATTAGTAATCTTCTTTGAAATGTATTACCCATGTTGGATGCACTAGAATAATATACTATCAACCATGTGTATTTAATTAGATGAATATACTATCAATAATGTGTATAGAGGTAGATCAACATGGAAGCAAACTTGTTAGCCATTTTGGCCTTGTAGACAAAGGAAGAGACTATAATTAACATTATGGCTAATCTATAGCCACCTTTGAAAAGCATGTTAGGATTTTTAATGCGTCTCTTAGAATAATAATTAATACATTTTTCAATGAATAATGAAATTTATGAGGGTTGAGATTGATTTAGGGGTGATATAATCCATAATCTTGTAGTTTTATGATTAAATCAAGTCAAGTGATATTTCCCTAGAATATGTCTACAATTGAGGACATGCGATAAAAATTGAATAAATTCTTCATGGTAATCAAATATATAAAATGGAAAATCAAATGGAGACCAACTATAAAAATATTGGACACAATATCAAGGCTTGTGGGCAATCACATATAGATTGCTTTCCTAGGGAGTATTTTTAGAGAAGAGATGAAAATGTGTTTTCAAAATGTGGAGTGGGTTGTTGCTTTATGTTATATAATGAGTTTTGGGATAAGATAATATAGCTATGACTGACTAGTATAAGGTAAGCTTAGATATATATTCCATGTTCATTGTTGTATTATTGGATTTGGCCAAGACAAAGGACAACAAGAAATATGGTGGCTACTTATCAAAAATTCTCGAGTAATGGAGGGAGTCCTTGCTATGGTGAATTAGGGAATTGTGCTACCATTGCTAGAGGATATTAATAAATTTTTTAATGGCGAAACAAAGATACAATGATGCATATTTGTTACCACTAATTAGCCACAAAGAGGCTAGATGAAGTATGAAGTTGGTGAGAGAGCGAAGTTCCTAAATTAGGCCATGGGTGTAATAATAACAAAGGGTATTGCTTGTCTCAACATTCTCATTTTAGAAATCTCTAATAAAGATGATGAGGGTTAATGTTTACATGTGAATCTAGAATGGGAAATCTTTAGTAGTATTGTATATTGTTAATTGGATACTTTTCCAATATATAGAAATCATTTGTTTTTAGGTGATTTTTTTTGTTATTATCCCTTAATCATATGGAATCATTTTAAACTAATATAGACTTTGAAAAAATTGTTAATTTTTTGTTGATATATATAGGAGCAATCCTAAGACTATAGTTTATGAAATAAATAATTATAAAATTTTCTCTCTTGATGATTCTTTCAAATGTTTTGATTAGATTAATATATTTTAATTTTTGATATATAAAAATATTCAAAAGATACTTAAAATTTAAAAGGTTGTAGTTTAATTGGGTAAGCCAAATTAGTGAGGGTGATATTATGCTCCCTTATTATGTCATCCACCAAGGTTCAAACAACCAAAGGTACAATAAATAAGGGCCAAATCTAGGACCCATCGCCAACAACTTTGATGGAAAGGACACCTCTTAGTTGAAGTAGTATTAACTTAGACTCATGCTCTCTATACCAATGGATTAAAAATAACATTTAAAGATGGTCAACCCTCAAACAAAAAATACTTAAAATTTTATAACTATTTTTATAAATCCTAATCATCATAAAAATAAAATGTAAACAATTATATAGTAAAAAATGAATTGTAGTCCACTTATATTCTAAGACATTAGTTCTAAAATACAATATTGCAGCCAAAAATATATAAATTATTACATAATAAGTACACATATTGCAAGCAATATTGAATGAAAAATTAAATTATATAGGGGAGAGGGGCCCATAGTGGACCACCCTAACTTTCCTTTTTCAAAATTCTATGTGGAAATTTCAAATCACTCCCAATTTTGTACAATAGTTTATTTGACAACTCACATACTTCTATATTTCATTTTAGGGGCACATCATCAATATGATGCCACATCAACATGCTTTTTGTTTAGGTAACCAAAAAAGGCCCAAAAAAAAAGTTGAGACCTATAGTGGTGCACTAAGTCATGTTTTATTGGTGCGCTGATGTGGCATCACATGATTTGTCAATTTGTGTATTTTATGGATAAAAAGTGTTTTGCAATTGGATATTAAGGTGCTTCACTATGGGACCCACTGACAACTACTTCTATCCCCACTATTGGACCTTGCTCCACTATGGGCCCCTCTCTCCTATGTAATGTTTGTAAATAAAATACTTTTGTTTGAATGTTTTGAAAATACATAGATATTTTTTAAATATATTTTATAAATCATTTTGATTAATATCACGTGTCAATAGTCAATAATTTTTTTTACACATTTTTATTAGAGAATGATAAAAAATTATTCTAATTTTATTTCCAAAAAATTACCTTTAAATTTTTAATTTTAAAATAAAGTTAATACAAAGATAATAATGTTTTAGAAATGAAACATATTGACTAAATAAGTGATATGTTGCATCACTTTTAAAATATTAACCTACATTTATTAATTGGTGCCACTAGCTACTGATAAGTAATTCAGACATGAAATTACTATTTAGGATGCATATTGTTCAGTGTTTGATGAAGCATGCTGATCCTTTGAGGCTTCAGGGTCTCAATAACTCTATAATGGTGTACCTTTGTGAGCGGAAAACGATGCGAGTGTTTCCTCCCCAATTTCTATGGAAATCTGTAGCTATGTCCGTCAAATTACCATCCATGAATTTATTAGGTATTGGGTACCTAATTAACAACATCATAATATTGAAAGTTGGTCCTTTGGAGAATGCACCTTCATCCTGTAGATTATGATAAACAATGCAGAATAGTTATAGTTCAGGAACAATAATTTTTTAATACCAAATATAAATTAACACAAACACTTTAGTGTTAAATAATTTGTTATCTCAGAAGGAAGAGCAAAGTTAACAGTATTTTAATAGAGAAAAAGCTCACCAAGATTTCGCTTGTGGGTAGTGTCGTTTCCAAGCTAGGCGAACAGGTGAGATAGTGGAGTGCATTATTTAATCTTTCCATTGAACTGCCTTTTGAAAATTCAAGAGAGGAAACTTCACCTTCAAATCCCTTCAGGATGAAGTTATAAAAAGATTGGCAAAGTGTAGTTTTGTCGTTGCTTGTTTCGTACAATCCTGCAACGTGGATGCCTTTGATGGTGGATGCTTTTTCCTAGTAATAATGTATTGGAAACATATAAGTCTAATGTGCAAGACACTCCTAACATATAATTTTAAAAGTAGAAAGGAGCTGAGGTGGTTTTACCAGCCAAATGGCTGTCGTTTCCTTTTGCATGGAAGAGTAAGGAAGCCTTATTCTCGGTGGAATTAAGCGACCGATGGATTTCATAACTTTTTCTCTGAATCTCTCTTCATCTTCATCTGTCATTGAAACACCATTTAGATCCAATCGATATCTTGAAAAGAAACTCTAAGAACCACAAATTTGCAATTTTTAAATATCAATTAAAAGGTTATTTTTAGTGAAGAAAAATAAGATATTTATTATTTTTTGGTAAATGAGGTGTGAAATTTATTATTGATTGTTTGATCATTTAATTAATAATGTTTAAGTTGAATGTACAACCCCTAATCATTATGTATAATAATTCAATGATTATTTTATTGGTGATATTTTTTTATATAAAAAATACAATTTGTTTATAATTTACCAATTATCCAATTAAATCAACAAAATTATAAATATTTTTATCTGGAAAAGTTTCATAAACATATATTGATTAAACAAACTAAATAAAATATGTATGGAGGTTTATTATAAAATTATGATTGATTAGTTCTAATGGTGCATAAAGTTTAAGTAAAAATATTTTAGAACATAGAAATTGAAATATATTTTTGCTCGAGTATAGAGAATTATATTAGAGGAAGGAAGTAGGTAATAGTTTTGAGAGTGGAGCTTAACTCATTCAAAGGGTTTGTTTGGAGGAGACTAGGGGCTATCGATCCATCCTCAAACTCCTTGAAAATAAGAGGCACAAGCACCTTTTAACTAGGGGGTAGGGTTATAAAATTGTTACTATGTATACTAGAGTGGAGAAGAGAGGACTAATTAGAAGGCACAATAATCTCAACATGTCTTTTTATGAAATTTAATGTCAGATTTGTAAAATAAAATAAAATAAAACTGTCTTTAAGAAAATTAAAAAATAATAATAATTCAAATAATTGAATGGTGAGAAAAGACATAAAATATAGAAAAATATTGTTCATGCCTAAAATTATGATAGATGTCATTAAATTTTGTTTTACATGTAAAACATATAATATAATTTTGAGTGGGGAATAAAATATATAAGGTTTATAAGGTTTTTCATTGCAATGATCGATGGATTGATACCAACATTTTTTGGTGTTGTGGTGGCCTTGAATATAGATATGAAATGACTTTATCTTTGTAATAGTCAATTGATCTATGAAAATTTTCTTTTTTCCTTTTTCTTCAAATAAGAAGAGTATAGTTTTATCAAATTTATAATAAGTGATAAAAATATAAATATTCTTCTAATTATGTTTATAAAGATAAATTTAAAGGAAATTATGCCTTTCTAAGATAAAAATCTATCAAATTTTCTTTTATTGGTATTGGTAATTTATAAATTTTTAATCTATAAAAAATAAAATAAATAAATGAGGCATAAAGTAACTTTTATTTTAGAAAAGGAAAAGGAAAAGAAATGGTTTTATCATATATATATCCCTTCCCTCCCCACCTCTCTCTCCCCCTCTCCCCCCTTGCTTCTCTCTCTTCTATGACAATAGTCCCAATGAAAGGAAGATTTTCTACACATATTTTTTCATCATTACAAGAATGAATACAAGGAATTAGCTGACAACTAAAACAAAAGTAGGTGAGATCAACATGCAATTTTTAATCATGTTAAAGTTGTACACAACCTTAACACTACAAGCTTACTACAATGTTCAATGGAAGATTAAATGCTAATATGAACTACAACATACCTTAGGTGTTTTGCAATTCAAGAAGGATCCATGTCCATGGAATGCACTAGTTTTTGGTGGGGGTGCAAAATGATCCCAATAAAAATGGATTTAAACACTATTCACCCCTCATAGTGGATTATGTGGCCCATGGTGAGAGATTGTTGACATTCAGACCCATATAGATTAACTTCATAGTGACCAATTCCCAAGGTGAACCTACCATTGGTAAAATCAAGGTACCATTCCCCATCAACTATAATATTACGAGGTGAGTTATATAATACCTGCTTAATATTTTTTAGGAACTCTCTTCCCCATAGTCCATCAGATAGCTAAGCAACCAAGGTTATCCATCACTGCCATAATATGCTCCTTAACTACTATCAATCTCAAGCATCATAGTAATACTCCATGACTACTATCCATCTTGAGCATAATAGTATTGCTTCTTGACTACTATCAATCTCAGGCATAATAGTACTACTCCTAGACACCTTTCAATCTCGAGCATAACAGTACTACTCTTTGACTATTGTCCATCTCGAGCATAATAGTATTGCTCCTTGACTATTGTCCATCTTGAGCACAATATTACTACTCCTAGACACCTATCAATCTTGATAATAATAGTACTAATCCTTGACTACTATCCATCTCTAGCATAATAGTACTACTCCTTGACCCTTGCTTGTACCTCTTCTTTTCCATGGAGAATTTTAAGGTTCCTTTGTTAACATAATTTATAATTATTCAACTTGGCATTAACATGCATGAAATGATCTACTGAAAGAAGGTCAATCTCTATATGTTGAAAATAAGGTACCTAAACCTACAGATGATGAGAAAAAGATAAAATGGGGAGGCGACGGAAGGCTGGTGCGAAGGCGTACAGGCATGGACATGGCATCCCTTGGTGGGGGAGTTGGTGCACTCCCCCAAGCAGGTTTGTGTGTGTGTGGGTACCCTCTTTACCCTCCCTTTACTTTATCATCATTTCCTATTTTCCTCACATGTGTGCTCTTCATTTTAGTGTTTTCTGGCTACCGGGCCTTGGGCGGTTTTTAAATTTTGCTCCTCCCTCCAATGGAGGGGGGCACAATAGACGACGTCCCCAACCCTAGCGTTTTTGTTGAAACCGATTCTCTTAAGCAATCTAATCCAGCTCCCAAGTCTTTTAAGGAGGCGCTGGCTAATGGAGGTGCTTCGATTCCAGTGGAGGCCAAGTTCTTCATCAAGGATTCAGGTGAGATTGGTCCACAGGAAGGTAAGTTGCCTTCTTCTTCTCCCAATGATCTTGTCATCACTCCAAATGTAGAGTTAAAATGTGTTATTTCTAATGAAAGAATTAGACTAAAGGATTCAACATTATTTTTTGATGTCATGGATCCAAATAAGGTCACGGAAAGGAAATTTATTGACAGTTGGTTTAACAAAATTTGGGCAAACAAATTTGGGGTTCAAGTAAGTTTTTGCAGGTTAATTCAATAGGGTTTATTTGTTATCTTCCTGGAAAATAATGTAATGTAAAAGAAAGTTCTTGAGAAGCCATAATGGAATGTGGGTTGTTGTACATTTAGGGCCCTCACTTGGTCACCATCAGCAATTGCTGATGAGATCCTCGCTCTTTCCTGCCCGAGATGAGTAGTGTTAAAAAACTTGAAGCCATAGTTTTGGAGAATTATCCCCCAAATTCTAGCACCGATTGGCTCATTTGTTCACATCAATGAGGCTAGGGCTACCCTTTCGTATCTAGATGTGCAGGCTCTGATTTCCTTAAACCTTGGTATAACGTTGCCTAATAACATTGTGATTAAAGAGGACAAATCTAGTTTTGTTTTCCCTCTTGAGTTCCTAGGGGGGTATTAACACCTGTTATCTTTGTCGTAAAGAAGGCCATATTAGGAAAAAATTCCTAATCATGAAGAAAAAAATGAGTAAAATCAATAGGCATGATTCCCCCACGCCAGAAAATGATAACCTTCATTCTACTCTTGAAACCAAAAATGCGACTGGGGTAAACTCGGACTAAGGTCATCCCGCAACTGGGTCTGTGGAGGGTGGTTTTACCACTTCAACCAACTTGCTTTTAAGAAAGCCTCAGCCAAGAAAGGGTAATGAGTCGCTTGCTGCTTCCTCAAAGACTGAAGTTCCCTCACGGGGAAAGGAAGGTCATGGCTTTGTTAGCAAAGACCCGTAAGGGAATCCACTGTGCCACAACTCCTTTGTTGTCCTCTCATAACACGGTGAAGCTGGGAGCAACCCACTAGTGGGAGATGTCAAAGTGGCAACCACCTCCCTAGCCCATTGCATAACAAAAAACTCAGAAATTATTGAGAAGTTGAACGCACAACAGCTTGTAATGAGGGATATCAGAAAAAGAATTGAAAAAATCCTGACTGACAGATATGAACTTAATAACCACCAAAAAAAATATCTTCATTTGGAAAAAAAAGCTCAATTAATTTCAACACCAACATTGTGAATCCCTCTGGGGATGAGACCGAGGATAGCATTTTGCCTATGAACGATGTGGTTGCTTCGATGGAGGTGACCAGATGCCTCAAGAGCAGTAATCCTCTTGAATGCTCCCAAGTGCAAGTCCCTACCCAGGCTAGAGAGGCCATAGAAGGCCCTTGTAAACAATCTCTAAGTAGTGTGCAATTTGAGGAACCCAAGTACGATATACATTTTGAGGTTAAACCCCATAGGCTGAGTGGATCATCAACAATTGATGACTTCTCTGCCAGCCATGAGTAGAATGCCATCCCCAGCCTAACCCCTGGTGGATTCTCATCTCCTAATACTCAAGATGTTGTTGTGAACAATGAAAACACTGAAATCAAGAACTCTCAGCAGGAAACTAATGAGAAAAATGCTAATATAGTCAAGATGGAAACCAAAAGTAACAAGGAGTCAGTTGCTATCGTAGGGTGCAAACCTGAGGGAGGTGTCATGGAGGGACAGAACCTGCAACCCATGAAAGTAAAGAAGGGCCCAGGAAGGGCCAAGGAAGCTCAACATCACTGTGGGTGGAAACAAGAAAATTTCTCTAACCAAAACCAAAAGGAAAAAGACTAGCACTGTTATCCAATCCCCGATAATAAAAAAGCTTGAAACCGAGGATAAACTTCCTAAATGTTTTGTGCAATTTAGGGGGGAAGGTGATATCACTATGACCTCTGAAAATGAGTCTTAATTGTGTTTCTTGGAATGTCAGGGGATTGGAGTCCCTTGACCAAAAATACATTGTAAGAAGGTTTCTAACCCTGGTGAAAAAGAAAGACTTTGTACTCCTCCAAGAAACAAAAGCAACAGGGTTTACATTGGAAACAACTCTCAGATTGGTTTGGAATGGCTCCAAGGCATTCTCCACCATCCATGAAAAAGGAAGGGGGGGCAACCATAATGGTTTCTGCCCAATGGGCTCAATTTTTCATAGGAAGTGGTTCCTCTCCCTGTAATAGGGTGGTGTGGGTAACCATTGAGAGAGAAGGCTTCTCTTTTGGCATTTTTTTTATGTATGCACCTAATGACCACAGGGAGAGATGCAATTTTTGGCAATGGCTCGTTGAGTTGCAGAACATTCCCTGGGTTATAGGTGGAGACTTCAATATGGTTGAGCAAAGTGAGGACAAGTGGGGAGGGGCTGATATGGCCTAGAAAGGTAATGAAAAATACTTCTAGAAGAGGTGTAAAAGTAAGCTTAGATTGTTAGATCCAATGGAAGGTTGTAAAAAGCAGTGTAAAGGTGTTTCATACACTTGGTGTAATGCCTAGAAAGCCAGGGGCAAGATTTACTGTAGGCTTGATAGATTTTATGTGAATAAGGATGCTTTCAATTTCTATCCTTATGAATATGGTACCTTGGTTCAAGTGTATGCCTATACCCTCTTTGACCATCACCCAATCATTGCAAATATTACCTACTGTCACAACCGATCCCCGGGGGTAAGAAAATATGGCAGCTTTTTGTTAAATACTCAACTCTTGAAAGATGTTGATTGCCAAGAGGCTATTGCATCCCTCAGGGAAATTAATAAATGGATGTTGAAGGACTCATTGGCCATTGAAAGATAGAATGCCAATGTTAAAGGCTGGAGGTCCCTCTTCAAAATAATTGGAAGGAAGAGGGCTCTTGACAAAAGAAAAGAAGAGAAAGAGCTGCAAGTTAGGCTCTTAAAAGCTTAAACTGATTTGCAAGCAAATCCCACCAGTGCTAAATTGTGTGAAGAGCTAATTCTGGCAAAAGACAGCCTAAGTAAGATTCAGTGCACAAAGTTAAGGGGCAGAAAGTCAGGGAAAAACTAAACTGGCTCAATTATGGTGATAGGGGCTCTACATTTTTCTTCAATTACCTCAAAGAGAAGAAGTTAAAAGAGTGGGTGGGCCAAATTTGGGATTGTGCCCATATGTGCAGCTCACAAGAAGGAGTTTTAGCCCAATTTCACTCATTCTTCAAAGAATTGTTCACCTCATAATGTAAAAATGATCAAGGTGGTTGGGCCAGATCCCTTATTAAAAGTCTCGTTCCGAGGAAAATTGAAGAGGAGGACTGTGCTCAGCTTGAGGCTGATATTACCAAAAGTGAGATTGCAAATGCAATTTCATCTATGAGCAATGACAAGTCTCCTAGTTGGGACGAGATTCTTGTGGAATTCTACAAAGAGTTCTCTAAGTGGGTTTATGATGATCTTTTGCAGGTTTACAAGGAAGCCCTTGATAAAGGTTCTCTGGGGGAGGACATAAATAAAGGAATCATAAAGCTCCTCTGAAAAGGTGAGAATGAGAATCTTGTGAAAAATTGAAGGCCCATAACTCTCTTGAATGTTTCTTATAAAATTCCTGCCATGGTAATTGCTTCGAGGCTAGTGAACATCCTGCCCAAATTCATCAACAACACCCAAATAGGATTTATAAAAGGAAGATTCATTTTAGAAAATCTCATTACTAGCTAGAAGGCCTTGGTGTGGGCCAAAAACTCTAATCAAAATGTTGCTATGCTCCTCCTAGACTTTGAAAAAGTGTATGATAGGGTGGAGTGGGTTCTTTTAAGGACAATCCTTCGAGCCTTCGGGTTTCCCAACAAGTTTTGTGACATGGTGGAAACCCTTCTGAGAGATGCCTCAACGCAAATTGATGTCAATGGCATGCTAACTAAGAAGATCCCACTTGAGAGATCTATCTAACAAGTCTGCCCCTTGGCTCCTGCTCTGTTTGTTATTGCCTTGGATGCTCTTTTCTATATTTTAAGGGATAACTCATTCTCTCCTAAGGTAAGAGGGATTTGTCTCCTAGACAAAACTGAGTTGATCAATGTTCAATTTACAGATGACATGTCCATTTTTTTAGACCTTGAGTAGAGCAATCTGGATTCTTTGATGATGAAGTTTGATCTCTTTTGTCAGGCTTTGGGAACTAAGTTGTCCAAATCTAAATCTACCTTTCTAGGATGGAAGGAAGAGGCCCCTGACTAGTTGGTAAGACATGGTATTTAGTGGGGGTCCTAATAAACTGGTGAGATACTTGGGGATCCCCTTTGTGATATCCCCTAACCTCAAAGAAATGTGGAACTGGGTCAATGCCAAAATTGAAAAGAAGCTAAGCGGTTGGAACAGAAAGTTCCTATCACTAGCTGGCAAAATTTAGGTTTTCCAAAAGATCTTGTCCTCTTATAGCATTTACTTTGCCTTTTTTTGGTTCTTTAGTAGCTATCAGTCCAATGATATTCAAAAAAGGATTAGGTGTTTCTTGTGGTCGGATGGGAAAGGTAAGAGAAAAAGGAACTCAGTGAAATGGGATTGGTGTTGCATGAGCAAGCTGCATGGTGGTATTGGGTTGAAAGATCTCAGGCTACATTGGATTGCCTTGTCAGCCAAGTGGATTCTTAAATCTCTAGAAGGCAGCGAGCCCTGGAAGGTTTTAATTAGGCACAATATCTTCAAGCTATGCCCAAGCAGGCAAAGTCTTGGTAAGGATTTCCCTTAAGTGACATCCTCCTTAGTAAGCACCCTATGATCCTGGTTGGCTCCATTGTTTTTAAAAGCCTCTAGAAGGATTGGGAGTTAACTAAACAAAATGCCTCCCTTAATACTAGTAGCATATCTCTCAAAAACAATCAGAATTGCCTCTCTCATAGCCCCATATGGTGGAACTTCCAAAGCATAATGGCAAAACTTTCGCTGTTCTCCAAGGTTGTTTTGCTAAAAGTTCGTTCAGGAAATGCATAAAGACTTTTGATGATATTTTATCCAATGGAAATTTGATTAGCTGGGACATTCTTAAGGAAATATTTGGCCTTCCTCTGTCCAACACAAGAACCTACTCCACAACTTTTGAAGCCTGTAGAAGTGTAAGCTTTCCCAAGATTTTGGAGGAGGAAAAGTGTTGGAAATATTGTCATTGATGTCAATAATATTGGTAAATGCAAAATTCAAGTTTGAGAAAAAGAGAGAGGTTGTAGAGCATTCAAATTCATAAAGAAATATGTGAATGTTGTGATTGTCACAGGCTGCATCACACTTCTGTTCTACATCAGATTCATTAAGTATGAGAGAAGAGACAATGTCAATAATCATACCATTAGTAAAGGATGTGATAATGACATCAATAAGTCAAGACTATGGTTTAGAATTTCTATTGCGGGTCTGTATAGAATAATAAGAAGACTATTGCCATTAAGGACACGAATATAATACTCAGTTAGATTGTCAGTTTGTTCAAATTTGTTAATGATCAGTTTGTTAATACTTAGTTCATCACAAAATGTCATGAGGAGTTTCAAATATGGTGAAGGGAGATTTGAAATAAACCATGAAGAGAAAAGTTTGAAGGATAACAAACAAATTATAGTAAATGGCAGAAGAGACAAAAAGTCTCGACAATACTTAGTATGATCATTTTCAAAGATCTCCATGAATATAACTGATATATTTATTGAAGAATGGAATGATCGATTTGTTGGTCTATGGCTTATCTAGCATCCGCATCAAGCATAACATATTCTATACACACAAAGCCTTTATTATCAAGGATACATGAATATTTAATTAAGTATCACTAATATCGCATGCCGCCACATTTCGTGAAGTGAACGTAGAAGGTGCCTTGTAGAAGATAGCCAAAGGATGTTTGCCACCACTTGAGATTATGAAGATCAATGATTTGTTTAGAATATGTGGTGGTTTGTTAAGAAGAGGCAAAATTGTAAAGGACGTGTTTTTAGAAGAGATGCGTTTAAAGAAAGACTAATGCGTATGTTGTAGAAAGGACGTGTTTAAGAAAGGTTAATGTGAATTCAAAGAGAATCGTTCTCTAAAAAATATGACATTTT
This sequence comes from Sequoia sempervirens, assembly GCA_007258455.2. Classification (NCBI taxonomy): domain Eukaryota; kingdom Viridiplantae; phylum Streptophyta; class Pinopsida; order Cupressales; family Cupressaceae; genus Sequoia; species Sequoia sempervirens. The sequence goes on from VDFB02384162.1 coordinate 57,345, forward strand.
TTTGTAGGGGCGTGGATTTTATTCACTTAGCCAAACTTCCTCTATAATTATAAAATATTAATCTACTTTATGAAAAGACGAGTTTGTGACTATTTTGAAAGGACATGTTCTTTTCTTGAAGAGAAATCAGCCATTCCAAGAAGATGTGATTTGTTTATCATAAACAGATTTAATGAATCAGAAAAAACATTCAATTGGTGATTTAAGAAGAGACGGCTTTTTGAGAAAGCTATGTGTTCAAACAATATGATCATTCATTAAGTGTTGCAACCCTTGAGTAACTTATATATGTGGCATCAAATCATTTTTGAGAGTGTGGTTGGGTAAGTGAGCATTCTAAATCTGAAGTCCCATCTCCTTGTGCGGGCTAAGTGTGAGATCATTCATCACCAAAGGCAGATTGGAGGATTGGGATAGTGCAGGTCAAATTGAAGACATCATCTTGCAATCATCAAGTGAAGGTTTGGTGCCTTGCATTAAGGGTTGGTGCTCCTTGTAGGACGGTGCCTACTAAATAGTTAAAAAGGTTTGGCTGTCCCTTGTAGGTTGTTGCCTACTAATTCATCTCACTTGTAAATCAAGTAGGTTGGTTCCTACTTCCATCTAAAAATATATTTAATATTTCAATAAATTGGTATCAACTTGAGTAAATTGATTCATATCTAAAGTCGGTGTTGATGAGAGTTTAAGTTTGTGTAGAAAGTTGTCAAAGTGTAAATTTGTGTTGATTTACTGATTCACCCCCCACCCCCCTCAATAAATATTTTGTGCTCTTAAATTGGTATCAAAGCAAGGTCCTTCTTCAAAGCCAAACCGCTTGAAGGAGATCCTTAAGAGCACACATGGCAGATCATAATAATACAATGAAAGCACCTATCTTTGATGGGACTAATTCTGCATTTTGGAGTATCAAGATGGAAGCATATTTGAATGCACACTTGGATTTGATGTGTGCAAATCTGTTGTTGATGGGTATACACCTCCAACTACCCCTCCAACGGATCAAGCAGGGAAAAAGAGAAGTTAAAACAATGCAAAAGCTAAGCATGTTGTTCTTTGTAGCCTAAAAGATTCTGAATTTACTAAGGTCATGAGGTGTAAATCAGCAAAAGAAATTTGGGACAAGCTTCAAAACATCTATGAAGGAGATGCAAAAGTAAAGAAGGCCAAGTTGCAAACTCATAGAAGGAAGTTAGAAACTCTCAAGATGGATGATGCTTTTATTGTTGACAAGAATCTAAGATCTCTTTCTACAAAATTTGAGGCCAAGGTTGCAACATTGGAAGAATTAACAAACTTGGATCAGCTATCAAAAGATGAATTACATGGGATTCTTGCTGCCTATGAGATGAGGATTGAAGGAAGATCACCACAAAATGGAGTTTCATTCAAAGCATCCAAAAAGGGTAAGAACAAGCATGAAGAAAAAAGAAAAAGAAAAATCAAGTGATGAAACAGAGGCGCATTTCATGAGGAAGCTTAAAAAAGGAAGAGGAAAGTACAAATTGAAATATCCTTTTAAATGTTTCAATTGTGGAGAAGTTAGACATTATGCTTCTAATTGTCCTAAAAGTGATAGAAAATCAAGTGATACTAGCAAGGATGAAGAAGAGATATACACAAAGAAAAAGGAAAAGAAAAATCCTAAGCACAAGTCAAAGAAGAAAACCCAAAAGCACAAAAAGAGTTTTTACTCAAAGAAAGATAACAGTACTTCTGAAGAACAAAGTGAAGGTTGCTCAAGCAATGGTGAGGAAGAAATACTGTTCATGGCTGAATATGAAGAACAAGATATTGATCAAGAATGTGATGAAGAAGAATAAACAAATCTTGAAGAAGAACTTCATTATGCATACAAGAAAAATGAAGAATTGAAGAAGAGGGTTACCAAGCATAAACTCAAAACCAAGGAGTTAACTAAGAGTTTGGAGGAATTAAAAGAGATAATTGAAGATTTGAGGGCTCAATTTGTAGAGGCTGAACAAGTTGAAAATGAATTGAAGAACAAGTTAAGTGCAAAAGAGAGAGAGTGTGACAAGTTGGAACAAGAAGTTGTAATGCTGAAAAATGAATTAAATAAGCCAAAGGAGAAATGTACAAAGTGTGATGAGAATGTCACAAGTTAAAAGGAAAATGAAAGAAAATCTAACTGTGGGAAGTTCTATTCTTTCTATGGATATTGCTATTCATGCAACTACTTTGGACACAAAGCAATAAATTGCATATTTCAAGCAAGAAATGGTTCAAGCTTCACTAGGATTAATTAAAATTCTCTTGATCATAATATTATGTGTTTCAAGTGTAACAACTTTGGACACATAGCATGTTTTTGTAGATGTGACTTTATGGAATCACCTTTACAAGATATGAAGAAAAACACCATGGAAAAGGAGAGAAAGTTTACAAAAGTTTGGAGAAAGAAGATAGATACAAGAAATGAAGAATCCAATTCAAATTCAATATGCCTTTTTTAAGTGGAAGCATAAATTTAGGGGGAGCTGAGTTGAACATTATCTTTCAGCCCCTTTGAGGAGATGACCAAAAAATGATGAAGTACCTCAAAATATTGAAGAGATATCTACCTATGGGTTGATATCTAATGAAGATGATGAGAAATTTTATATTGACCTCTATTGTTGGAAATTATATTGATGTCAAAATGGAGAAGCTTCCATGAAGAAGAAAGTTATTTTAGAGGAGAAAGAATGAAAAGAGAAAGATAAGTATTTAGAAGCATACATTCAGGGGGAGCTATACATAGTATCTTGTAGCTCCATTGAACAGAAAAAGTAAAACAAGACTTTGTTGGAAGACCCTTTGGCATTGATGACAAAGGGGGAGAGAAGTAGAATGGGGAGAGTTAGAAGAATGAGGAAGAATATGTTGCCATCAATGACAAAGGGGGAGATTGTTGGAAATATTGTCATTGATGTCAATACACTAATGAAGATGCGAGGCCAGATGTTACATACAATAATATTGGTAAATGTAAAAGTCAGTTTTGAGAAAAAGAGATAGGTTGTAGAGCATTCAAAGTCATAAAGAAAAATGTGAATGTTGTGATTGTCACAAGCTGCATCACACTTCTGTTCTACATCAGATTCATTAAGTCTGAGAGAAGAGACAATGTCAGTAATCATACCATTAGTAAAGCATGTGATAATGACATAAATAACTCAAGACTATGGTTTACAATTTCTATTACGGGTCTGGATAGAATAATAAGAAGACTATTGTCATTAAGGACACGAAGATAATACTCAGTTAGATTGTCATTTTGTTCAGATTTGTTAATGATCAATTTGTTAATATTTAGTTCATCACAAAATGTAATGAGGAGTTTCAAATATTGTGAAGGGAGATTTGAAATAAACCATGAAGAGAAAAATTTGAAGGATAACAAACAAATTATAGTAAATAGCGGAAGAGACAAAAACTCTCGACAATACTTAGTATGATCATTTTCAAAGATCTCCACGAATATAACAGATATATTCATTGAAGAATGGAATGATCGATTTTTTTGTCTACGACTTATCTAGCATCTGCATCAGGCATAAAATATTCTATACACACGAAGCATTCATTATCAAGGATACACGAAGATTTAATTAAGTATCACTAATATTGTGTGTCGCCATGTCTCGTGAAGTGAACGTAGAAGGTGTCTTGTAGAAGATAGCCAAAGGATGTTTGCCACCACTTGAGATTATGAAGATCGATGATTTGTTTAGAATATGCATTGCTTTGTTAAGAAGAGGCGAATTTGTCAAGGACATGTTTATACAAGAGATGTGTTTAAAGAAAGAATAATGCATATGTTGTAGAAAGGACATGTTTAAGAAAGGTTAATGTGAATTCAAAGAGACATAATCTGAAAATTATGGAGTCTTTTTGTAGGGGCGTGGACTAATTATGCATTTTGGAGTATCAAGATGGAAGAATATTTGAATGCACTTGGGTTTGATGTGTGGCAATCTGTTGTTGATGGGTATACACCTCCAACTACCCCTCCAATGGATCAAGTAGGGAAAAAGAGAAGTGAAAACAATGCAAAAGCTAAGCATGCTCTTCTTTGCAGCCTAACAGATTTTGAATTTTCTAAGGTTATGAGGTGTAAATTAGCAAACAAATTTGGGACAAACTTCAAAACATCTATGAAGGAGATGCAAAAGTAAAGAAGGCCAAGTTGCAAACTCATAGAAGGTAGTTACAAACTCTCAAGATGGAGGATGATGAAGATATTGCTTCATATTTTCTTTGTGTTGATGAAACGGTGAATATCATCAGAGGACTTGGTGAAGAAATTGATGATGCTTTTATTGTTGACAAGATTCTAAGATCTCTTTCTACAAAATTTGAGGCCAAGGTTGCAGCATTGGAAGAATTAGCAAACTTGGATCAACTATCAAAAGATGAATTACATGGGATTCTTGCTACCTATGAGATGAGGATTGAAGGAAGATCACCACAAAAGTAAGTTTCATTCAAAGCATCCAAAAAGAGCAAGCGCAAGCATAAAGAAAAAAAGAAAAATCAAGTGATGAAACAGAGGCTCATTTCATGAGGAAGCTTAAAAAAGGAAGAGTAAAGTACAAAGGGAAATATCCTTTTTAATGTTTCAATTGGGTAGAAGTTAGACATAATGCTTCTAATTGTCCTCAAAGTGATAGCAACTCAAGTGATACTAGCAAGGATGAAGAAGATATATACACAAAGAAAAAGGAAAAGAAAAATCCTAAGCACAAGTCAAAAAAGAAAACCCAATGGCACAAAAAGAGTTTTTATTCAAACAAAGATAATAGTACTTCTGAAGAACAAAGTGAAGGTTGCTCAAGCAATGGTGAGGAAGAAATATTTTTCATGGCTCAATATGGAGAACAAGATGTTGATCAAGAATGTGATGAAGAAGAAGAAGTTGTTGAAGAATGCAATGAAGAAGAAGAAACAGATCTTGAAGAAGACCTTCATTAATGCATACAAGAAAAATGAAGAGTTGAAGAAGAGCGTTACCAACCATAAACTAAAAACCAAGGAGTTAACTAAGAGTTTGGAGGAATTAAAAAAGATAATTCAAAATTTGAGGGTTCAATTTGTAGAGGCTAAAAAAGTTGAAAATGAATTGAAGAACAAGTTAAGTGCAAAAGAGAGAGAGTGTGACAAGCTAGAACAAGAAGTTGTAATGCTGAAAAATGAATTAAATAAGCCAAAGGAGAAATGTACAAAGTGTGATGAGAATGTCACAAGTTAAAAGGAAAATGAAAGAAAATCTAACTGTGGGAAGTTTTATTCTTTCTATGGATATTGCTATTCATGCAACTACTTTGGGCACAAAGCAATAAATTGCAGATTTCAAGCAATAAATGGTTCAAGCTTCACTAGGAGAAATTATAATTCTCTTGATCATAACATTATGTTTTTCAAGTGTAACAACTTTGGATACATAGCACGTTTTTGTAGATGTGACTTTATGGAATCACCTTTACAAGATATGAAGAAAAACACCATGGAAAAGGAGAGAAAGTTTACAAAAGTTTTGAGAAAGAAGATAGATACAAGAAATGAAGAATCCAATGCAAATTCAATATGCCTTTTTTAAGAGGAAGCGTGAATTTAGGGGGAGCTTAGTTGAACATTATCTTTCAGCCCCTTGGAGGAGATGACCAAAAAATGATGAAGTACCTCAAAATGTTCAAGAGATATCTACCTATTGGTTGATATCTAACAAAGATGGTGAGAAATTTTCTACTGACCTCTATTGTTGGAAATTCTATTGATGTTAAAATGAAGAAGCTTCCACGAAGAAGAAATTTATTTTAGAGGAGAAAGAATGAAAAGTGAAAGATAAGTATTTAGGAGCATACATTCAGGGGGAGCTATACATAGTATCTTGAAGCTCCATTGAACAAAAAAAGTAAAATAGGACATTGTTGGAAGACCCTTTGCCATTGATGAAAAAGGGAGAGAGAAGAAGAATGGGGAGAGTTAGAAGAATGAGGAAGAATATGTTGCCATCAATGACAAAGGGGGAGATTGTTGGAAATATTGTCATTGATGTCAATATGCTAATTAAGATGTGAGGCCAAATGTTACATACAATAATATTGGTAAATGCAAAAGTCAGTTTTGAGAAAAAGAGAGGGGTTGTAGAGCATTCAAAGTCATAAAGAAAAATGTGAATGTTGTGATTGTCATAGGCTGCATCACACTTTTTTTCTATATCAGATTCATTAAGTCTGAGAAAAGAGACAATGTCAGTAATCATACCATTACTAAAGGATGTGATAATGACATCAATAATTCAAGACTATGGTTTAGAATTTCTATTACGGGTCTGGACAGAATAATAAGAAGACTATTGTCATTAAGGACAAGAAGATAATACTCAGTTAGATTGTCAGTTTGTTCAGATTTGTTAACGATCAATTTGTTAATATTTAGTTCATCACAAAATGTCATGAGGAGTTTCAAATATGGTGAAGGAAGATTTGAAATAAACCATGAAGAGAAAATTTTGAAGGATAACAAACAAATTATAGTAAATGGCAGAAGAGACAAAGAGTCTCGAAAATACTTAGTATGATCATTTTCAAAGATCTCCACGAATATAACAGATATATTTATTGAAGAATGGAATGATCGATTTGTTGATCTACGACTTATCTAGCATCCACATCAGGCATAAAATATTGTATACACACGAAACCTTCATTATCAAGGATACACAGAGATTTAATTAAGTATCAATAATATTGTGTGTCGCCACATCTCGTGAAGTGAACGTAGAAGGTGCCTTGTAGAAGATAGCCAAAGGATGTTTTCCGCCACTTGAGATTATTAAGATCGATGATTTGTTTAGAATATGTTGTGGTTTTTTAAGAAGAGGTGAAATTGTCAAGGACGTGTTTTTAGAAGAGACGTGTTTAAAGAAAGACTAATGCATATGTTGTAGAAAGGACGCGTTTAAGAAAGGTTAATGTGAATTCAAAGAAGAATAATGCATATGTTGTAGAAAGGACGTGTTTAAGAAAGGTTAATGTGAATTCAAAGAGACACATACTTTGAAAAATATGGCATCTTTTTGTAGGGGCGTGGGTTTTATTCAATTAGCCAAAAATCCTCTATAATAATAAAATATTAATCTACTTTATAAAAAGATGAGTTTGTGATTATTTTGAAAGGACGTGTTCTTTTCTTGAAGAGAAATCAGCCATTCCAAGAAGATGTGATCTATTTATCTTAAACAGATTTAATGAATAAAAAAAACATTCAATTGGTGATTTAAGAAGAGACGACTTTTTGAGAAAGCTATGTGTACAAACAACATGATCATTCATTAAGTGTTGCAACCCTTGAGTAACTTATATATGTGGTATCAAATCATTTTTGAGAAGTGTGGCTGGGTAAGTGAGCATTCTAAATCTGAAGTCCCATCTCCTTGTGTGGGATAAGTGTGAGATCATTCATCACCAAAGGTAGATTGGAGGATTGGGATAGTACAGGTCAGATTCAAGGCATCATCTTGCAATCATCAAGTCAGGGTTTCGTGCCTTGCATTAGGGGTTGGTGCTCCTTGTAGGTCGGTGACTACTAAATAGTTAAAAAGGTTTGGTTGTCCCTTGTAGGTTGTTTCCTACTAAATCATCTCACGTGTAAATCAAGTAGGTTGGCACCTACTTCCATCTAAAAATATATTTAGTATTTCAATAAATTGGTATCAACTTGTGTAAATTGATTCATATCTAAAGTTGGTGTTGATGAGAGTTTAAGTTTGTGTAGGAACTTGTCAAAGTGTAAAATTGTGTTGATTTATTGATTCACCCCCCTGCCCCCCTCGTCTCAGTAAATATTTTGTTCTCTTCAATTGGTATCAGAGCAAGGTCCTTCTTGAAATCCTAACCGCTTGAAGGAGACCCTTAAGAGCACACATGGCAGATCACAATAATACAGTGAAAGCACCTATCTTTGATGGGACTAATTATGCATTTTGGAGTATCAAGATGGAAGCATATTTGAATGCATTTAAGTTTGATGTGTGGAAATCTGTTGTTGATGGGTATACAACTCCAATTACCCCTCTGATGGATCAAGCAAGGAAAAAGAGAAGTGAAAACAATGCAAAAGCTAAGCATGCTCTTCTTTGCAGCCTTACGGATTCTGAATTTACTAAGGTCATGAAGTGTAAATCAGCAAAAGAAATTTAGGACAAGCTTCAAAACACCTATGGAGGAGATGCAAAAGTAAAGAAGACCAAGTTGCAAACTCATAGAAGGAAGTTAGAAACTCTCAAAATGGAGGATGATGAAGATATTGCATCATATTTTCTTCGTGTTGATCAAACGGTGAATATCATGAGAAGACTCGGTGAAGAAATTGATGATGCTTTATTGTTGACAAGATTCTAAGATCTCTTTCTACAAAATTTGAGGCCAAGGTTGCAACATTGGAAGAATTAAGAAAACTTGGATCAGCTATCAAAAGATGAATTACATGGGATTCTTGTTGCCTATGAGATGAGGATTGAAGGAAGATCACCACAAAAGGAAGTCTCATTCAAAGCATCCAAAAAGGGCAAGAACAAGCATGAAGAAAAAAATGAAAAATCAAGTGATGAAACAGAGGCTCATTTCATGAGGAAGCTTAAAAAAGGAAGAGGAAAGTACAAAGGGAAATATCCGTTTAAATGTTTCAATTGTGGAGAAGTTGGACATTATGCTTCTAATTTTCCTCAAAGTGATAGCAAATAAAGTGATACTAGCAAGGATGAAGAATAGATATACACAAAGAAAAAGGAAAAGAAAAATCCTAAGCACAAGTCAAAGAAGAAAACGCAAAATCACAAAAAGAGTTTTTACTCAAAGAAAGATAATAGTACTTCTGAAGAACAAAGTGAAGGTTACTAAACCAATGCTGAGGAAGAAATATTGTTCATGGCTGAATATGAAGAACAAAATTTTGATCAAGAATGTGATGATGAAGAAGAAGTTGTTCAAGAATGCAATGAAGAAGAGGAAACAGATCTTGACGAAGAACTTCATTATGCATACAAGAAAAATGAAGAATTGAAGAAGAGGGTTACCAAGCATAAACTAAAAACCAAGGAGTTAACTAAGAGTTTGGAGGAATTAAACAAGATAATTGAAGATTTGACGGTTTAAATTGTAGATGCTAAACAAGTTGAAAATGAATTGAAGAACAAGTTAAGTGCAAAAGAGAGAGAGTGTGACAAGTTGGAACAAGAAGTTGTAATGCTGAAAAATGAATTAAATAATCCAAAGGAGAAATGTACAAAGTGTGATGAGAATGTCACAAGTTTCAAGGAAAATGAAAGAAAATATAACTGTGGGAAGTTTTATTCTTTCTATGGATATTGCTATTCATGCAACTACTTTTGACACAAAGCAATAAATTGTAGGTTTCAAGCAAGAAATGGCTCAAGCTTCACTAGGAGAAATTATAATTCTCTTGATCATAACATTATGTGTTTCAAGTGTAACAACTTTGGGCACATAGCACGTTTTTGTAGATGTGACTTTATGGAATCACCTTTACAAGATATGAAGAAAAACACCATGGAAAAGGAGAGAAATTTTACAAAAGTTTTGAGAAAGAAGATAGATACAAGAAATGAAGAATCCAATGCAAATTCAATATGCCTTTTTTAAGAGGAAGCATGAATTTAGGGGGAGCTGAGTTGAACATTATCTTTCAGCCCCTTGGAGGAGATGACCAAAAAATGATGAAGTACCTCAAAATGTTCAAGAGATGTCTACCTATGGGTTGATATCTAATGAAGATGATAAGAAATTTTATATTGACCCCTATTGTTGGAAATTGTATTGATGTCAAAATGAACAAGCTTCCATGAAGAAGAAAGTTATTTTAGAGGAGAAAGAATGAAAAGAGAAAGATAAGTATTTAGGAGCATACATCCAGGGGGAGCTATACATAGCATCTTGTAGCTCCATTGAACAGAAAAAGTAAAACAAGACTTTGTTGGAAGACCCTTTGTCATTGATGACAAATGGGGAGAGAAGTAGAATGGGGAGAGTTAGAAGAATGAGGAAGAATATGTTGCCATCAATGACAAAGGGGGAGATTGTTGTAAATATTGTCATTGATTTCAATACACTAATGAAGATTTGAGGCCAGATGTTACATACAATAATATTGGTAAATGCAAGTCATATTTAAGAAAAAGAGAGAGGTTGTAGAGCATTCAAAGTCATAAAGAAAAATGTGAATGTTGTGACTGTCACAGGCTGCATCACACTTTTGTTCTACATCAGATTCATTAAGTTTGAGAGAAGAGATAATGACAGTAATCATACCATTAGTAAAGGGTGTGATAATGACATCAATAATTCAAGACTATGGTTTAGAATTTCTATTACGGGTCTAGACAGAATAAGAAGAAGACTATTGTCATTAAGGACACAGAGAGAATACTCAATTAGATTGTCAGTTTGTTCAGATTTGTTAACAATCAATTTGTTAATATTTAGTTCATCACAAAATGTCATGAGGATTTTCAAAAATGGTGAAGGGAGATTTGCAATAAACCATGAAGAGAAAAGTTTGAAGCGTAACAAACAAATTATAGTAAATGGCAGAAGAGACAAAGAGTCTTGACAATACTTAGTATGATCATTTTCAAAGATCTCCACGAATATATTTATTGAAGAATGGAATGATCGATTTGTTGGTCTATGGCTTATCTAGCATCTGCATCAGGCATAAAATATTCTATACACACGAAGCCTTCATTATCAAGGATACACAAAGATTTAATTATCACTAATATTGCGTGTTGCCACATCTCGTGAAGTGAACGTAGAAGGTGCCTTGTAGACGATAGCCAAAGGATGTTTTCCGCCACTTGAGATTATGAAGATCGATGATTTTTTTAGAATAAGCAGTGGTTTGTTAAGAAGAGGCGAAATTGTCAATGACGTGTTTTTAGAAGAGATGCATTTAAAGAAAGACTAATGTGTATGTTGTAGAAAGGACGTGTTTAAGAAAGGTTAATGTGAATTCAAAGAGACACGTACTCTGAAAAATATGGCGCTTTTTGTAGGGGCGTGGGTTTTATTCACTTAGCCAAACATCCACTATAATAATAAAATATTAATCTACTTTATGAAAAGATAAGTTTGTGATTATTTTGAAAGGACGTGTTCTTTTCTTGAAGAGAAATCAGCCATTCCAAGAAGATGTGATATGTTTATCATAAACAAATTTAATGAATCAAAACAAACATTCAATTGGTGATTTAAGAAGAGACAGATTTTTGAGAAAGCTATGTGTACAAACAACATGATCATTCATTAAGTGTTGCAACCCTTGAGTAACTTATATATGTGGCATCAAATCATTTTTGAGAAGTGTGGTTGGGTAAGTGAGCATTCTAAATCTGAAGTCCCATCTCCTTGTGCGGGCTAAGTGTGAGATCATTCATCACCAAAGGTAGATTGGAGGATTGGGATAGTACAGGTCAGATTCAAGGCATCATCTTGCAATCATCAAGTCAAGGTTTCATGCCTTGCATTAGGGGTTGGTGCTCCTTATAGGTCGGTTCCTACTAAATAGTTAAAAAGGTTTGGCTATCCCTTGTAGGTTGTTGCCTACTAAATCATCTCACTTGTAAATCAAGTAGGTTGGTGCCTACTTCCATCTAAAAATATATTTAATATTTCAATAAATTGGTATCAACTTGTGTAAATTGATTCATATCTAAAGTTGGTGTTGATGAGAGTTTAAGTTTGTGTAGAAAGTTGTCAAAGTGTAAATTTGTGTTGATTAACTGATTCACCACCCCCCCCCTCAGTAAATCTTTTGTGCTCTTCAGAAAAGAACATTGGAAATCTTCTTGTTTGGAAGGATGGGTTAGTATTTTGTCCTTGCACATGTTAACAACTGTTGGAACATGTCTTTTAACTCAAAAGATTGGAAAAAAATTCTTTCTTTTGTTTGGCACAAATGTATGGATCCCAAGAAAGCATGTTTTAGATGGTTAGTTCGTTTACAAAAAATCCCTTTCAAAATTAACTTTGTGGAGTTGGCTATTTGCAACTTATGTAGAATTTCATAAACTGTTAAACACATTCTTTTTGATTGCTGAATGCACAAGAAATCTGGTATCTTTTTTGTCATGATTTGAAAATCTGGGATAGAAATTGTAAAATAAATTGGAATGATGTTCTTTTTTGTAATCTTAAGATTAGTTCTAATTGTAAAATTATATGGTTTCTAATCACTAATGAGATTCTGTGGCATATATGGAAAGCGAGGAATGATGGTAAATTTAAGGGAGTAAAGAGGGCACTTACTATGTTGGTAAAAAGAATCACTCGGGCTAATGTTGTGTTGTAAGTCTCATCCCACATCGAAATCTCAATGGAAAATTTTATGAGGCTGATAACATAAGGCTCGATAGTGCTAGGTAGGGAGGAGGTCAGATGTGGCCAGGCTTGTAGTCTCAACCTTGAGGAGGCAGGGATCTTCAAGAGAGCATTTGATGAGCTTCAGAGAGTGATAAATGAAGCAATAGGACCTAAAAACCAGAGAGGACCACAGTAGATAATCCCACAAGAAGGAAACTGGGCAAATACAGGTGCCAGAGAAGAAGACGTAATGCCAAACAATCAAATGTGGGCATATGAGATCCTCTAGGATGAGACAGAAAATCCTAGTGAGGGGGGCAATGCTAGCTAATAAAAGATATGATGTTAAAGTGAAGTCTTTAATCATGTTGTTTGCTTGTTAATCCTTTTGGCACATCAGGTAATGTTGATCTGCACATATAACATCAGCTAACTATTTTGTTAGCATTGTTGTATAGAACCTGATGTATAGGGTAGACCATGCTTTTATTATTTCCTTTTGATTTTGTTGTTGTTTAGAAACTTCGGTTTTGTTGCTATTTAGAACCTAATGTTTTGAGGAGACCATGCTATTTTAGTAAGTTCATCTAAGGCTGAACCCATCATGCGATCTACACTAAAAGTGTTATGTATTTATTTACATTCTATATTCAATACAAAAAAAAAGATAAAATGGATGATTAAACATACTAAAGCTTTTTGATATATTTGTAGCCTAATTTTTCCATCTATTGTTTCAAATTGAATCATTTAAGAATTTTCATGAGGCTTGGGACAAACTAAAAACTTTATATGGTATTACAGATGAAGTAAAAGGCTATCAAATTGATAATAAACCGATGAGCCTTAATCCTAAGAACGTTGACAACCCATAGGAGTATATCACTAAGGTTAATGATCTAAGGGAGCAATGTAAGCACATGGAATTGCTAAGGACATTCAATTGGTCTATAATACATTGAACAAACTTGGTCCTAATTATGATACTTTTGTTTCTAGTTTTCATACTCAGGTTGACTATGGGGTCTACATATACTACACCTTCATTTGCTAGTTTTTCTAAGATTTTAATAAATGAACAACAAAAGATTCTATTGATGGGTCTCATTAAGTAATCTAAATCTTAGGCATTGTAGATTAGTCAGGTGAAAGAATTAAAAAATTCTAATAAAAAAAAAAAGAAATCAAAGAGTTCAATTCACATTTAGATCAACCAAAGAATAAATCCTCTTCCACAGAGAAAAAATTGAAAAAGGAGAAGCCTACTTGTTCATATTTCAAGAAGCTTGTGCATAACAAACATTCTTGTTATAAGGACATTGACGAGTTGAAACATCTTCTTACAAAGAATCATTTTCATTTGACTTCAAGAATGTCTAAGTGAACTTCTTCAAAATATTCTGATAAGGACAAGGATCATATTGGTTTGGTTACTACATCGGGAAGAAAAGGACACCTTCAAAATAATTTTTTGAGCACTTTTACTCTCATAAAATTTAATTAGCTAGTTCATTTTATTAGCCATAACATCATCTATTTATTTAGATATTTCTTTAATGAACATATAAATAAGCAACACATTTTAATAGGTAAAATAACATCAACTCCATATACTAGCTCAAAAGGTGATTTACTAGTGGATTTCTTAGGAAGTAACCCTATCTTCCCATACTACAAGCCTAAGCTTGGTGTCCCATGACATTTTATTTGACCAAATATTCTTTTTATAACCTTCATTAGATTATTTTTACTTGATTTATCTTGTCCATTAAAGCACCTTATGAGAACTTCATGCATGCTTCTCTACATCAAATTTCTATCAACCAAAACATACATCATAGTTACAAGTAACTACGAGAACTCCATGTAATTACCTAACTATATGAGAATTTCACCAATTCATACCTTAAGGGATAAATTGCTTGGTTTATTTGATCCTTGGATCTTGATAACTTCCTTCATATGTCCTTTTAGATTCAAAGATATGGAGATATCCTTAACTATTTAATTTAAGCATGAAGCATACCCTACCACAAATCCCCAACTCCTCAAAAATGGCATCAATCACAATCTATTCCTAACCCTTAATCAAAAAATAAAAAACTCACAAGTTTTACACTATGCACTCTCACCTACATCCCTACATGACCTAGAATTTTCTATTATTGACCAGATAGGACTTTGCAAAGTTAACCAATTATATTTTTCCCATCCAAAAATAATTGTTCATATTAAAGGCATAGATTCACACGTACTTCCAAATAATGGAGAAAAAATGAAAACCCATGCAAGCATTAATGTGGTGGTTATAATTTCAGCCCTAAATTTTCTTACATTAGCTCCTAGCTATCAAACACATATATTTCATGAGCTCTTCATTTTCCTACAAATGGAAAGTTAGTGGCACTATCAATGTGCCAGATAGTTGTGATCAGAAGGACAAGGTTTTCTTCAAGTCATCCATGATTTTGACATCCTAAAGTTTTCACAAACAAACTAGGTGCCAAATTATAGACCTACAAATACCATATTGTTATTCATTCAAAGGGTTGGGTTTTGAGCTATTTTTTGGTTTAGGAAAGTCTACAACCAATTCAAAGGCATTGAATGTTGTTAGTTTTACATGCAAGTAAAGGAATACATCTTGTGAATACTAGGTAGGGTTTGCAAAGCATATTTTAAGTACTAGTATGTCTTAATGTTAGTTTGTAATGATTTAGAGAATTATTTAGTCACAAGTGTTTATTTTCTCACACCATATTTGTTGTGTGATTGTAACAAGAGTTTTAATACGTGTGATGACATTTGATACATTACAAATTCTTTTTAATGGTCATTAAATTGTTGCATATTAGTTATTATAGTCATAAGATGATTGATTATGTCCATTACATATGATATCATATTTTATTGTCATGTAAACAAAATCTAGTTATCTTGATCATGTTATGCATGATGTATCTCTTTCCTCCGTGTTTCTTATGAGTTTGTTTCCTAATAAAGGAAGCATTGGACCATATTGGTGAAAGATCAAACATCCATAACTAAAACACCCTTCATCCTTATTATAAGTGGGAGTAGATTAGATTTAGATTACAATACACATTAAGTTCATGATTTGGCATTGTAAACTAGGGAATAATCTTAAACAACCCTAATAGCTATTTAATTATTATAGAATTATGTCTAATATGTTTGCACCTTGTCACTTTGTATGAAATAATGAATGAAACTATATTAGGATATTACAATATTGGTTTCATCAATAGGTGCATGTTTAAGGTGTATTATCAACTATACAAGAGGTTTTATGTATCTTTTTTGTCTTGAAGAAGCAAAAAGTAGGGTCAAGTATACATTGGGTATAGGTATTGACTGTTGCATTCATGCTATATTTTAACTAGTTTATAACCCTAGTAATGACACCTCTAAGAATACCCTCTCGAGTCTAAACTAGACCCAAAGTGAAAGAGAGACTAGCCACTCTTGTCAATTGGTCTTTAACCCTTCTTATTCTTTTGATGAACCCTTGTTTTATCATCTTGATGACAAATCCTTGGGCCCATGAAGGCAATAAACAACTCTAAGATTGTGAAGCTTTAGTTTTGGGACCCAACAAAATAAAAGATCAACAAATGTGACTTTAGAGGCCTACACAATCCCCTAAAAAATTTTAATTATTTGAAGAGACACCTAACTATGGATATGATCCTATTGGAATACACTTCTTCATGTTTACAAATAATGAATAAACAAACCCAAAACTAGACATACAACATTTAACATCCAATCACATCTTCCACAAGTGGACACATACAAATTTATCCTATGTCCCAAATACAATAAATAATCATAAATCTTGAAAATGATCCATTGTCATGAAAGAACTACATACTTATAACAATTCAAAGCTAGCCTAGATTGATCTTGTAGATGCCACATGTATCAAATCTAAGAGCATATTCAAACACCTCATCTTTCTACACCTCCAAATTTACAAAAAATGAATACATAGACTTAAAAATAGACACACAACATTTGACACCCAATAATATATTACACTAGAGGACACATATACAAATTTGACCTATGTCCCAAATACAAAATAAATTAAAAAATTGTGAAATGACCCATTTTCATGAGAGAACTAGATGTATTTATAATAATTCAAAGTTACTCTAGATTAATCTTGTAGATGACACATGTAGAAAATATAAGAGCATATTCAAATACCTCATTTCTCCACTCAAGCATTTAATCTTAAACATCATATGTGCAGTTAACAGGATTAGAGGCCATTTTGATGGAATGCCTCAATAGTTATAGAATAATAAATGACATAATTTGGTACAAAATTAGTCATATTCTATGATCCATCAGTCATCTGGTTTACATATATTTCAATTTATTTTCCCTTATCCTATCCCTATCCACACCTATCTCTATTTATTTACCGTTTATTACAACCATGTCCACACACATTCCAATACATTCAATACCCACCTCCATATTTGCATTTCCTTGTCCTAGTTCAATTTCACATCATGCAAGAACAATCTTGTACCATGAGGAATCTACCCCTAAAATCCAAACAAATAAAACTCAATAATTGTTGACTCCCTAATATTTCACTAGTGATTATGAGTTGACTTTGTAACATTGGTGTGATTAATTATTGTTTTGGTATTTAAAGGCATTAAATACATATTATTTCATGTCCCATAATCATTCAACATTGTAGTGCTTTGAGGAGTATTTGTTATAGGGTTTTTTTTAGTAAAAATCTAATATGCATAAAAGTCATCACGGGCATTTGCATTGCTTAAGATTGATGCCTTTGATCTTTAACATGGTTATAAAGATATTCTAACAAAGGGGATTGCCTTAAGAGAACTTGATTCTTGTGTTTTGGTGACTTCTCAAAAATGTTTTTAATAATTGCTAGTCCTTATTAGTTAGCAAGGAGCAAAGATCATAGTGAATCAAGTACATTGGAACAATGATTGCACAAAATTAGATTTGTGGGTTACAAAACATACCCATGTTTTATAGAAATGATCTAGAGTCATCAGATTGATCCGTATAAAATCAAAACTCTCCAAAATATTTTAGGTTGTTACGACACTAAGGATATCAACTATTCTATACCTAGATGAGTGGGATCGACATGAAATAAAATTTTATTTTTCATCATTATTCTCATAAATAAGTGTCCTTATCACTTGTATTTAATTTCTTATAATAGCATTATTTTACATACTTTTATTATTCTCAATTAAAAAATAATTAACATAAATTAATTTATAACCATTGTTTAATAATTATGGATTAACATTAATAAAAGTTTATTTTTATTAGACATATAATATACAATTAATTTTTTTAATAAAATTATGAAATCTGACAAATTTGAAATTCATTTTAATTGAATATTCAATTTTAATATATATTAAATATAAATAAACTCACAAATATTTTTTAACATCGAAACAAATCTAACAAGAAAAATAATAATTAATGAAAATTTGATTATAACAATAAATCACACAGTAAGTATGTGTGTGTGTGTATATATATGTGTAAAAAAAACGAAACCAAAATCGTGTATCATAACAATCAAATAGAACTTTGACAATATCCTGACTATTTTTGTGGGGGTTATATATAGCATTGAAGATTGGTATTAAAACCTTACCGGAGATGCCACTTGCCCTGTCAATGATAACTTGCTCAAGAGGGTCACCATTAGATGCTTGCTTCCCCGCCCTGCGTCCATTGTACGATTCATGGGGAGCCGCGATGGAATAATACACCTTCTCTCCACGGAAATACTGCTTCACCCGCACCGTCTTGCTCTGTATCCACTGCCACTCCTTCAACTCCACTGGCATAAATACATCATTTATGTTCTGGAACATCTCGTCTTTCTGGTAATCCAGACAAAATTCAAGATCGTCATATTCATAGCTGTCAGAGTAATCAAAGACATCCTCTGATTGCCAACTCAATTTGATTTCCTCCAATGGTTGCCAGCCATCCATCTCTGGAAGTCCTCTAATATTATCGTTGTAGAGTAGATGAAACACCTGTAATGCGTAGCATCCCCCGATATCGGGAGGAGCTCGAACCCTCGGGCAATTACATAAACATAGTTTCTTCAACTTGCTTAGTGATGAGAAATTGGGAAAGCTTTCTAATTCTTTCAATGTGGAAAAGCAAACATCTTCCAACATTTTACAACATCCAATATCCGGCGGCTCACATATATCACAATTGTATAGTTTGAGCACAGTCAAATTTGAAAAAAGTCTCAAACTCGGAACATCCGTCGATACCACGATATTCCATAACGGAATATCCTTCAGTCCATCACAACACTCTGAATGCCTCGGCACCGAAGCATCCTCTGACGAAATGCACAACTTTACTATCTCTAAAGCACTTGACTCATCTGTATCTGAAAATTCAGTCACTTGATCACATCTGTTCAGAACAATTTTGGATAAGCTGGAACAACCATTGATCAGCGGTATGTGAGCCATCTGCCAGCAATTGTCAAAGGCAATACTTTGAAGCTTTACACATGCTCTACAGTCGAGTGGACCGCTCACTTCCTCACACGCTTTAAACTTCGCTTTCTCCAAGTATGGCAAACCATTTATCCTTGGGAACTCAGAGAGGGAGGGACAGCGAGCATAAATTTCTCTCAGAGAAACACAACCTGTAAGATCTCCAAGCTCAGTGGGCCCGCTGGTGTTTATCTGAAGATATTGTAAGGCGGTGAGGCTGCTTAAATTCAATACTTTTAACGCTGGTACGTTCACTATCTGAAGCCACGCCAGGTATGGCAAATTTTCCATTCCTTCAAGGACTTCCAGATATTCGCAATTGTGTAAAGTGAGGCTCCTTATATTTTTCATGGAACTCAATCTAAGGTTACTCATCTCGTTGCGCGCAACCTGAAGAGCCCATAGATTTTTTACGTACATATCGCCTATCTGGGACAGATCTTGATGCTGGCAATGCTCTAGTTTTGCCAATTCAAACCCTTCGTCTTCTGGAAACAGACATCCTTTAGCTTCTGAAGCAATCAGGTCTCGCTTACACCACAGCCATCTTCCCATCTTTCTTGCTTTGCTTTGAGCGAACTCCATATACAGATCGTTTATGCGAATTTCAGGTATAATTTCTTCAATGAAAGCCTTCTGCCATAGACCCTCAACCTGATCCCACAAAAAATAAATCAATTGTTCAAAGGTTTTTTCGATAACAAACTAAACAAGTGTAAAGGTAAATATTCAACTCACTGCTTTCTCAATAAAGTCGATCTCTTCATTGCAATTTACTGCAAGCCACTGAGTAACTTTGTGCGGAGGCATGTTAGGCGGCATATATACCGTGAGAAGCATAAATATAGTATGGTATTTGGGATCCATATCGTCAAAAGCCTTGTCCAGCACAATGAAGATGTCATCCAAACTAACACCGGATGCGACGACCAAGCCATCTAACTCAGGAACCCATTTTGACAAATCGGATCCGTATTTACTAAAGAGGTGTCGGCCAAAAGCTTTTAAGGCTAACGGATGAAATGTGTGAGCACAAATGGTGTCTTTGAAGGAACGTTCGTTTGCACACTGCAAAGCAAAACCTATGTTCTCTGCCTCCAACGCTGACTCCGCTAGAGAGGTCCTTTCCAACAAGATGGCTATCGCGTCTTTCTCTTCAAGTTCTGGGACGCTCATGCATGACTGCACATCAATGAAATTCTTAAGAACATCTACGCTTCGTGCGTTTAAAAGGATCCAACTGTTTTCACCCAAGTCTGCCTGAAGAAAATATTTCACAACGTCTATGCTTTCTTCGGTTTGGATATTGTCCAGAACCAACAATACTCTTTGGCCCTGCAAACTCTATTAGAAAATGTAAAATAAGTACACACTTCATACGTCAGTCTATTTCTAGTAGTTAACCTCATTTACTTAATACTGTAGACGTAAAGTGAAATCTACTATGGAAAGCAAGAATCTCTTCCAAACAAAATGAAAATTTACAAAATTGCTCACCTTTCTCAACAATTTGAAATTTTGTCTGTCCATTGAATGGCCTCGAGAAGCAAATTCTCGATGGTATACTTTGCCATCAAATTTCCTGAAATTAAAATTACAGAAAGCCTTGCCAAGTGTAGTTTTACCCAGGCCCGTCATTCCATATAATCCTGCAATGCGGATTCCCTTTTCGTTAGGATTAACAGTGTTGAAGAAATCTACAACCTCCTGCAACCAATAAATACAATTAGTACATACGTATATTTATATGTGGGTGAGAATAAACATCAAAATAAATGAGTTAGGGAAAGAAAGAAATTAGCGAGGTGGTATAACCTGGCACATTCGTGCTTCTCCTTGCACAGCAGGGACATGGTACCTTTGCGGAAGCAGGCGAGAGATGGCTCTCACAATTTCATCCCTAAACTTCGCTTCGCCTTCAAAGTAATTCAAGGAAAAAATAAGAACAAAAGACCTACTCAAGGAAAAAATACCTATACATAGAGGCATCCAAATCATACAACTTAAAAGTATAGAAACCCCTAATCCTAATATGCAAGATGATTTTCCTTAATTCGAATCTTGTTACTTGCCATAAACTCATGTCCAATGTGCCATAATTGGTGTAATATCTAAGAGAGAATACAAATACATTTAGTAGGTAAACTATGAGGGTGAATATGGACATGGGTTAGATGATGAGGAGGTTTATACATGTGATAATGTCAATATTGCTAATCAGTACAATTATAAATATGTAGTAGAGCAATATAACATGATTATATCTATGTAGTAGAGCAATATGAATTGTTAGCGCATGATAACACTCATCCCAAGGAAATGATATAGCATAATTTCAAAATAGTGAAGCCTTCTATGGAGGATATCTATGCAATAATAGTTATTTTGACCATCTAGGTTAAAGGTGATTATAATCTAAGAAGTAATCAAGGATCCCTTCCTCCCGAATCTAATTTTTAGTTAATTCATATAGTATTACCACTGATATTAATAAGGGGATATTGAGAGTAAAGATTGATATCAACACTCTAGGAAAAAAGATATTAGACAAAAGAAGGGCTGGTGTGTGAAACCATGTGATGCAAAGGAAATTCATATCTATAGGTAGAATTATGGTTTTCTTGTGTCAAATGTAATGAATTCAAACTCAAATTAAATGAGAGATTAAGCTAATAAGGGACAAAAAAAATAAGAATAAATTCTTTGTAAATAGAAGAAATGACCAAACATTACCTAACAAATTGTCTTAGGAGATCTAAATAACATTCATATTCATTCTAGGAACATTTAGATTTGAAGCATTAAAAGGAATTGATTTTTGCATTAAAAACATTTAGGTTATTGCATACTTGAGTTCTACATTGTCTTGAATTACTCACCAAATGTTAAAGAGTTGGTAAAACAAGAATGTTGACTAAGGATAACTTGAACCTTGAAATCACATAGCTTCCCTTACATGTTTTAAAATAAGCCTAATGTTTACACATTAGTAGATAGTTGAGACTGGGGTAAATCAAGTCTCAAAGGTTATAAGGTATATATGCATATGAAAACAACTCCTTAGAGTATGGGTCAATCTCATGGAGCTTTGATTTGACCTCCACGAGATTCCATAATTGTTATAGTTCTTCAATAATGAGCACATCAAGAATATCATTTTTCAAGCATTGCCAAACTGATTATACACTCAATGGCTATGACTAATACATCCATCTCTCCTCATTTAATTTGTCAAATATTTATTATACATTTATCTACTCAACTTTGTTATATAAGTTCGCAATGTGCTCATTAATAACATCTAATTAATTAACCTAAATAATCCCCACAAATATATATTTAAAAACTATAAAATTCTGCATATACACATTTATATTATGTTTTATTGACATGAAAAAAGAACATATTTTTATACAAATATTTGCATAACATCATAAATAAGATTTAACATAAAAGATATATAATTTATCAAATTTTAATATTATATTTACTTATTTTAAAATAACTGACAACTAAAATATTAAAAATAAATTTATATAATTTTTTATTAAAATTTAAAACCATATTCCGTCCAATTCTTTGTTTTTTTTATTTAAAAACTTACCCACTTCATAGTAGTTAGTATTTTTTATATAAAATTTAAAATTTAAAAGCATATTCTTTCCAAAAAAAAATTTTATATAAACATTGAAAATTGTTAAAACTTACCCACTTCATCGTAGTTGTATTGTTTTATTTGAACGAACTCCTTGATGAAGTCATGTATGCGAATTTGAGGTTCGATTTCTTCAATAAAAGCATTCTCGTATAGATCCACCACCTAAAACCACAATTAAATAAAGCGTTGATAGGTTTATCAATTTATTTAAAAAACACAATCACAAATTGAAGAAAGGCAACATTAAACTTACTGCTTTCTTAATAAACGTGATCTCTTCGTTGCAATTTATTGCTACCCACTTAACAACATTGTCGGAACACACATTTTGGGGCATATGTCTACTGAGAACCACAAATATTCTGCGGTATCTAGGATCCATATCATCAAAAGCTTTCTCCACCACAGCAAACATGCCATCCAAACCATCACTAGCTTCATTTGTGAAACCATCTATCTCAGCAACCCATTTTGACAAATCTGAACAGTGTTTACTGAACAAGTGTCGGCCAAAAGCTTGCAAAGCCAACGGATGAAAGGTTGGGGCAAAATCTCTGTCCTCTTTGAATGAACACCTATTTGCACACTTCAAAGCATAACCTCTGTGTTCTGCACCCAATGCTTGTTTCTGCACATACATCCTTCCCAATAAAATGGCTATGGCCTCTTCCTCCTCAAGCCTTGGGACACACATGAATGACTTTGAGTCAATATTGAAATTATTTAGAACATCTACGCTTCGTGCAATCAAAAGGATGCAGCTGTTTTTTCCCAACTCTGCCCCAAGGTAATGTCTCACTTCGTCTATGCTATCTTCTGTGATATTGTCCAGAACCAACAATACCCTTTGGCTCTTCACAAATGTATTGAAGTTATATCGTGCCTGTAAGATTTATTATAAAATATATAAGAGATGCACATTTTGTGGAATAGATTTTTCAAGACCAAAGAGAATTCTTTTACGAAAGGAAAAACATCCTTCAAACACAACGAAAATATACTAAATTGCTCACATCGTCTATGCTTGTCACAGATTCGAGTTGCGGCGTTGGGAATTGAGTGAGATACCGCAGGGCAAGCTTTTGTCTGTCCAATGCATTACCTCCACAAAATTGCAGAAGACATACTTTAACAGCAATATTCCCCAATTTAAGATTGCAGAAAGCCTTGGCAAGTGTAGTTTTACCTAGGCCCGGCATTCCATATAATCCTGCGATGCGGATTCCTTTTTCGTTGGGATGAACAATGCTGAAGAGATCTACAACCTTCTGCAACCAATAAATGCAATTAATACATAAGTATATCTATATATGCATGAGAATAAACAACAAAACGAATGAGTTGAAGGAAGGAAGGTAGCGAGGTGGTTTAACCTGGCACATGCGTTTTTCTCCTTGCATAGAAGAGACATAATCCCTTGGTGAGAGTGGAAGAAGGTGAGAGATGGCTTCCACAATCTTCAATGATACTACAAAAGATACTAGTGAAGACAAGTTAGCAGAGACTTCCACTATACTACATTTTTAAAAAAGACAAGTGTGATAATCTATGAGATTTTTGTTAGATGTAATCAGCAATAAGTGGATCATTCATATTAATGAGAGATACCGCGATCATGTGAATTGCTATTATGTCTATCACTATTTATGAATATGAGTTAATGACTTAAAAATTATGCAGTTTAATTTTGATAAAACATCTTAATTTAATATAATGCAAGAAAAAACCTCCTGCTTGTCATTGATTAGTTTTAAATATAAAAGGGATGATTTCAATATTTTCTTTTAAGATGTCTATCTTCACAAAAGCACTATAATAGTTTCAAAACAATGAAATTATATTGAGAAAACATTGTTATAATATTTTTATTTTAACCTAAACTAAAAATTAATTGTGGAAATGAATTTGGTTGTTCTTATAATATTTTTTAACATAGAGGTAACTTGGATTAAGTGAATATCATGTTTTAAGAAAAGACAATAAATAAACACACCAAAAAAATGAATATATTTGAAATGAGAAAAAAATTACAATTATTATATTGTCTTTGACTATATATCTTCAACAATCTTTGTTTTTTTAAATATTCCACCAACCATACCAATTGAATCAAAGGAAATATGGACATGCAAAGCAATCTCCAATACTCCACTATAGAATTTCAATAATTAGAGGTATAAATAAATTTATCATAAGTACACTTTCAATGATCACAACATTGAAATGGTAATTTCAGAAATTTTGATTGAATGAATTATATCATTTTTATTTTAGAATTACATATTAAAGTATTGATATAAATTCTCTAATAAAAAGAAAATTTATTTTTACATAGTCTAGACAAGTCTAGACATGTCTAGTTTTTATTCTATACACAATACTAGGCATGTTATTTCTTTAAAACCTTAACAAAGGAGAATAGTTTACTTTTGTTACATGCATGACATGCATTCATACAACACTAACTTATAAACAACATATGCAAAAAGAAACAACCATGTAAAAAATATATCACAATTATTATAGAAAAATGAAAGATAATGAGAGAAATACTTCACATCAACATATGAAATACACAGAAACATATATGTTATTAATGATATGAGAAAACCCTACAAAGGATCATACCAATCTCATGTAAAAATGGCATGCATTAAATGTTTTCCTTAAAGGTCAATTTAGAGATAGTGATCACAATTAAAGAATTTAATGTTCCCTATTTTTAACATACAACATGTGTTGTCACAATGATATTGCAACCACCAAGTGAAATACCATGTGCATCCTATACCAACACAATGCAAGGGATGTAATAATAAGGATTTTTTTGAAAATTAACACAAATAAGTATGATGGCCTATAGGATTGAAGGGATAGCTCCTCCTACTAAAAGATTCAATGTGCTCTCACTTATCACTTGTGGAGGAAAAGGGAAAACAGAGCATAACATGAAAATTAAATTCTAATCCACAAAAAAGATGCACTAAGATTAAGAAATCATTTTCATGAAATAAGGATTACAAATAAATGGCATAATAGTCAACAATGGTGAAGAGACACATCTAAAGTGATGAAAAGAAAGAAATGAATATTTGTATGATCATCAACCTATAGAAAGTTAAAATACTACTCATAAGAGATCAATAAATCCTAAACACATAGACTAAGGCTACATGGATGCAAAAGGAAAGTAGAGATAAAACATTTACCAACAAAATAAATAAATTTAGAAAATAGAATAAATTTGTTTCAATTATCATCATGAAAAAGTAAATCACACATTTATCTTAATTAAATCAAAGGTTCAAGAATAAAAGAAACACATTTTGGCACATTGGGACTCATACGCCAATCTAGGCATATCAATCCCATACTAGGGTTTCTAGTCTGGAGTAAGTTTGTAGCAATATAGAGTCAGGGTCTACAAGAATCTAGAAAAATGCATGTAGTGGGACTTATACGCCACTTCTGGCATATCAGTCTCATTTCGCTTTTTTGGGAATTCAAAGTTCAGATCTGTGCTCCAATCTCTATTCTTCCCTTCCAAACTAATTTCCAGATCTGAATCTATAAAAAGACCTGCAAAACAAAATATAGACTTGATTTTGCTTATGTGGGGTTTGCCTCAATCAAACCCCTAGTTTGGTAATTAAACCATGATAGAAATAATGAAACATGAATGTAAATAGAAACGCAAACCCTAACCTTAGGTGTGTCTAAGATTAGGAAATCTGAAATGCAATGCAACCCTATTCTAATGTGCTAGAATGAGATGCATGAATGGAACATGAAGATGAATGACTCACTTTGATAGATCTCTAATAACCCCAAATGAGCCCTAATAATGCTTGTACCTTCCTTGGGCTAAATGTAGAATGATTATGGAGGATGAAATCACTTAGGAAACAAGTCATTAGGCTTGGCTTGATGGCTAGTTGTATCTCCCCAAACTAGAATCCATCATGATTCACCATAGGCAACCATGATCAACCTTTGATAATGCTAGATATTGAATGAAAGTGAGCTTGAAGACCTGCAAAAACAATTTGATGCTGCTCCAAGACTTCAACTTTGTTGATTACATGTTATTGAATGCTCTTGTGAAGAATGCTTGAATGCTTTTAAATGCTTGGATCTTGAAATTGCTCTTAAAAATTCTTGCTTAGGTGAAATAATGACATAGAAGCTTGCTTATATAGGCATTTACACCTAATTTGCCATTATTTAGATCTCAAAAGCCAACATCAACCAAAAATTTGAATTTCTCGCTCAAACCCTAAAAAATTCCCAAATGGGACTCATATGTCATGCCTCTAGCATATGGATCCCACCTAGGGGGACTCATATACCCAAGGTGGAGTATGAGTCCCATCCTAGATTTTTGGGGTGGGTTATTAGAAATTTAAGTTTTTTTGATGATTTTGTCAAGTTTTTAGTTGAAATATGCCACGAGATCCAAAATAAAGGGTCTTGGGGGCCTATTAATAATGACTTAAAGGGGCATTTAATGCAAGGGTGCTAAAATAGGTCCAGATTAAGTGTGAAATTATACCATTTTCAAGAGCGTACAATTTTATACACTACAACAATCATCAATTTTTTCTCCTCTTTGGTGTGTGTTTGTAGGTTTTTAGGTTGAAGATCAAGTGGAGAACAAGATTGAAGCAAAATTGTCAAAGTTGTCAAGTTGCAAAGTTGCCATCCATATTTTAAGAATACTTTATAAGGCTACAAGATTTGTTTAAGATTTTCAGGAGTTGAGCATCGAGGATCTGAAAGTTCTCAGAAACCCTAACAGGGACCCATTCGCCACTTGGGGTGAATGAGTCCTCAGTGACCTAAAATCAACAAGTTTTCAACAAGGTTCACCATATTTAGCCTCTCAAAACTTCCCTCATTGTTGCTCTAATAGTTAGGAGTCATTTTTTATTGTTATTTATGCATTTTAGCCCTCATAATTGAGTGAAACATCCTAAGAAAAACATACTGGTTTATCATATTATTCATTCATTTTGATAAACCCTCTATTTTTTTGTTTCACTTTGTTGTGGGATTTCTCTCACCATCCAGATATTTCCAATAACACCTAATTTTCCCACCACTCATCCACCTTCCAATTTGTTTATAATGTGATTTGTTCTATTATTACACGCCGCAAAGATTTTGTGCCTATATGGGTTGTATCCATACTTTACTAAGAGCCCCATTTCCTACCAATCAAATTGTGTTAGCGTTTCGACAACTCCTTCAATTCTTCATTATGGGAATACACCTAATATTGATATATATCCCAAGGTACTTCATAACTCATAGGTCCATGTGTCCTCCAAAGTGTCCTCCAAAGCTCTATAATTTTTGTGTTGTATCACATTCTCGCAACATAGAGACAATTTTAAAATGGAAAAGGTTTTAGTTTTATTCTTGATAAGAAATATGATTTACACATAAGGCCCTTAAGAAGACATCACCCTAAAACACCACTGTGATTCAAAGATGGGTAAGACTGTTGTCCTGCAATATTAGTGAATAATGATAATATGACAATGACTTTGAAATTTAATTTCTGTAAGATGGAACTAATGATCAACTTCCTTTTCTTATGTAAGTAATAATTTTATGAGGCCTCTATAGAACAAAGTATCTAAATCAAGTTTTCCCTACATGAATTTTAGAAATAATGTTAAAATTTATTTTTCCTTACGGATTGATTTGCAAACCCTACAAGGAATAAGCATATTTTCATCATATTGTAGCTTTAAAATAGTTTTTTTTGATAAAGCTTATATTATGATAAAATTGAATGGATTATTAGGTCTATTGGTATATTAGAATAACTAATAAAATTTTGTTGAATATTTTTCCCATCAAATTATTAAAATACATAATGACTTAGTATAAAAGTAGAATAATGTTATAAGGCCAACTAGCTAATAACACAGACTTTCATATGGGTTTTCTTAGGATTTGTGCTATTTTTATTTAAACATGTTAATTGGTATTAGGTTTATAGAGAATAATGGTGTACCAAATGTGTCCACATTGAGAATTGTACCAGATCTTTAGTAGTTGTTCCAAATATTTGTAAATTGTTTCCATATTTTCAAGGAATTTAAAGTTGTAATTGAAAATGTACCATAATTAAATGAAGTTCTATATTAAACTTAGTTCCAGTTACATGTTCCAGTGCCAAATTTATGCAAAGTTATTTTGAAAAGTCAACAAAAAAGAAGATAGTTGTCAAGGTAAGTTTGTAACTACATTCAATTGGACATAGAGGACGAATATTTAATGTTGTTCCAATTATTAAATGATCATGTAATCTTAGTGCTTGGTGATGTATGAATCCTAGCCACTCATTGTATCCTAAGTTTCCTTGCCTACCCTATAAAGCCATTATTTTTTCCTTATATAGAGTTAGTTAACAATCTAGTGTAGATTCAATCAGTAGAGTAATGTTAGAGAAATCAAGAATTTTTGTAGTTAAATCCATTTTGAGATCAAGACAAGAAGAAGCATTGATTTAGTGCAATTTGGATTTATTTTAGTAGTTCCTCATGGTTCCCTTTCAAATGTTAGTTAAAGTTCAATTGCATGGTTAGTATGAGCCTATTTTAAATTAAGTTTGATTGTGATGAAAGACATATCCAACCCTCATTCACATACAAAAATATATAAATGCATCTTGTAAATGATTTGAAATAACATAAAAAATCTGCAAGAAGTGTTCTTCTTTGTTCATTCAAAATCTCCTAGAAATTCAAAAATTGTTTAGTATAAATGAAACTATTAGTTGTGCAGCCATATGGGCTAATGAAAATCATTACAAATCTAAAATATTACTGATACAAAATAGAAAATATCAATACAAAAATTATCTCCTTCAATTTGACTTTTATCACAAACCTCTACAATATTCACCCTACAATCTTCATTAGAAATCAAGTTATTGCAATCAAACCATGAAATCATCAATCTTCTTGCTACTGTAGCACACCTCCTAACCTACAAAAAAATTTCTTCTTGGTCTATTTTAAACTTCTTTCCTCTAAAGCTCTCAAGCTCTCTTCACATAGACATCACTAGCTCATTATCTCTCAAAACATGGAGCTCAATAGCTCCCAAAAATATGGGCTTCTATGCAAATAGAAATTTGTAACAATGGATTCTTCAAATCCTCTCTTCAAACAAATAGAATCTCCCCATTTCACTTATAAAACTCCCAAATCCATCTCCCCAAATGACAAGGCATCATAATATAGAAGTTTTTGAATGAGAAAACCACTATGGTTTTCCAAAACCATAAGAAAAACACCTCCTTGGAAAATCCACACTCCATTTGGAGAAATAACCATAAAAAATAATAAAATTACTCAATGCTCACATGGTCTTCACATGAGCACCTAAACCATGGCCAATCAAATTTGGTCAATTACGACACCCTTTTTTATTGTCAATGGCTTTGACGGCTCCATATATGAACATGTAGCAACATGCAAAGTTTGTGGCACAAATATGCTATTGCATGAAAGGAATACAATTTAACATTGCAAGCACATGCACCCCAAATGGAACGACTAGGATGGGTGTTTTCCCAAATTTCCTTAAAAAATATTCATAAATGCATAATTCTTGCCAAAATTATAATTACAATTTCACCACAAGGGAAATTACAAAGATGCAAATCAAAATATTTATTTTCCACACACCTTAGCCCTTATTGAAAACACCAAAAGAGAAATAGTAATATTTTTGGTGATGCAACATTTTCTTACACTCCTAGATGCTCCTGCATCAGACACTCGGGGTAAGAATTTTTTTTGTGAATATGGATACACAAAATGGAGTTGAGAGGTAGTACCACCCTTTCGGATTGCAAGCAATCCTCAACAAACTTCATCACTAAATTTGGTACCTATAATTGATTCTTCTTTCTCCTCTTCCAACACTTAGCTAGAACAAGCAACCTCCTCCTCTAACAACTCTTCTCTTTATTCGTCTTCCTCGATGTGGAATCAACTCCACCATAACCTAACCACCTCCTCCAAATGTATCTCATATTCTCCTCCAATCTTATGGGATTCAACCCGCCATAGTCCATCCACCTCCACCAATTCGCACTTGCACTTAACTCTGCAACACCATACAAATTTTTTTTTTGCATACCAATCATCTCTAAAAAACTCTAACTAAACCATCTCATCCATATTCACTAACTTATCCATCTCATCATGAAACTAATTAGTCTCAAATTCACTAAAATTTGGATTTACCTTTTCGTCACCTATTGCTTCTTCAACTTTGTTTTCTTCTTTAATGCCTTCTATAAGACATGCAGTTGTATCACTTCCTTGTCCTATAACCTTTGTTACAAATTCAATGTCAATAAAACAATCAAGATATTCACCCTTTCCATATTCCTCCTTTGCATCCATTTCAGTGTTAGTAACACAATCAAAATATTCATCCTTCCCATCTTGCAACAAATTGTCATTCCTACAAATCTCTTTAGAAAACTCTTGCTTTACCTTCACATCATGTTTTCTCAAATTGATTAATTTTTGCAACAACTTTATCTATTTCTACATTTTTATCCTCATCAAAACATATATTAAAATCTGAATTTACCACATTGCCTTTTGCTACAAATTCCACTACTACAATTTTTTCTTCACTATAACTTATCATATCATTCAAACACAAATCAAATTTGGTTATAACCTCATCA
>VDFB02384162.1:88779-141371 GCA_007258455.2 Sequoia sempervirens
AAATCTTCCTTTCATTGGGACTATTGTCATAGAAGAGAGAGAAGCAAGGGGGGAGAGGGGGAGAGAGAGGTGGGGAGGGAAGGGATATATATATATGATAAAACCATTTCTTTTCCTTTTCCTTTTCTAAAATAAAAGTTACTTTATGCCTCATTTATTTATTTTATTTTTTATAGATTAAAAATTTATAAATTACCAATACCAATAAAAGAAAATTTGATAGATTTTTATCTTAGAAAGGCATAATTTCCTTTAAATTTATCTTTATAAACATAATTAGAAGAATATTTATATTTTTATCACTTATTATAAATTTGATAAAACTATACTCTTCTTATTTGAAGAAAAAGGAAAAAAGAAAATTTTCATAGATCAATTGACTATTACAAAGATAAAGTCATTTCATATCTATATTCAAGGCCACCACAACACCAAAAAATGTTGGTATCAATCCATCGATCATTGCAATGAAAAACCTTATAAACCTTATATATTTTATTCCCCACTCAAAATTATATTATATGTTTTACATGTAAAACAAAATTTAATGACATCTATCATAATTTTAGGCATGAACAATATTTTTCTATATTTTATGTCTTTTCTCACCATTCAATTATTTGAATTATTATTATTTTTTAATTTTCTTAAAGACAGTTTTATTTTATTTTATTTTACAAATCTGACATTAAATTTCATAAAAAGACATGTTGAGATTATTGTGCCTTCTAATTAGTCCTCTCTTCTCCACTCTAGTATACATAGTAACAATTTTATAACCCTACCCCCTAGTTAAAAGGTGCTTGTGCCTCTTATTTTCAAGGAGTTTGAGGATGGATCGATAGCCCCTAGTCTCCTCCAAACAAACCCTTTGAATGAGTTAAGCTCCACTCTCAAAACTATTACCTACTTCCTTCCTCTAATATAATTCTCTATACTCGAGCAAAAATATATTTCAATTTCTATGTTCTAAAATATTTTTACTTAAACTTTATGCACCATTAGAACTAATCAATCATAATTTTATAATAAACCTCCATACATATTTTATTTAGTTTGTTTAATCAATATATGTTTATGAAACTTTTCCAGATAAAAATATTTATAATTTTGTTGATTTAATTGGATAATTGGTAAATTATAAACAAATTGTATTTTTTATATAAAAAAATATCACCAATAAAATAATCATTGAATTATTATACATAATGATTAGGGGTTGTACATTCAACTTAAACATTATTAATTAAATGATCAAACAATCAATAATAAATTTCACACCTCATTTACCAAAAAATAATAAATATCTTATTTTTCTTCACTAAAAATAACCTTTTAATTGATATTTAAAAATTGCAAATTTGTGGTTCTTAGAGTTTCTTTTCAAGATATCGATTGGATCTAAATGGTGTTTCAATGACAGATGAAGATGAAGAGAGATTCAGAGAAAAAGTTATGAAATCCATCGGTCGCTTAATTCCACCGAGAATAAGGCTTCCTTACTCTTCCATGCAAAAGGAAACGACAGCCATTTGGCTGGTAAAACCACCTCAGCTCCTTTCTACTTTTAAAATTATATGTTAGGAGTGTCTTGCACATTAGACTTATATGTTTCCAATACATTATTACTAGGAAAAAGCATCCACCATCAAAGGCATCCACGTTGCAGGATTGTACGAAACAAGCAACGACAAAACTACACTTTGCCAATCTTTTTGTAACTTCATCCTGAAGGGATTTGAAGGTGAAGTTTCCTCTCTTGAATTTTCAAAAGGCAGTTCAATGGAAAGATTAAATAATGCACTCCACTATCTCACCTGTTCGCCTAGCTTGGAAACGACACTACCCACAAGCGAAATCTTGGTGAGCTTTTTCTCTATTAAAATACTGTTAACTTTGCTCTTCCTTCTGAGATAACAAATTATTTAACACTTAAGTGTTTGTGTTAATTTATATTTGGTATTAAAAAATTATTGTTCCTGAACTATAACTATTCTGCATTGTTTATCATAATCTACAGGATGAAGGTGCATTCTCCAAAGGACCAACTTTCAATATTATGATGTTGTTAATTAGGTACCCAATACCTAATAAATTCATGGATGGTAATTTGACGGACATAGCTACAGATTTCCATAGAAATTGGGGAGGAAACAC
This sequence comes from Sequoia sempervirens, assembly GCA_007258455.2. NCBI lineage: Eukaryota > Viridiplantae > Streptophyta > Pinopsida > Cupressales > Cupressaceae > Sequoia > Sequoia sempervirens. Next base: position 90,937 of record VDFB02384162.1, read on the forward strand.
TCGCATCGTTTTCCGCTCACAAAGGTACACCATTATAGAGTTATTGAGACCCTGAAGCCTCAAAGGATCAGCATGCTTCATCAAACACTGAACAATATGCATCCTAAATAGTAATTTCATGTCTGAATTACTTATCAGTAGCTAGTGGCACCAATTAATAAATGTAGGTTAATATTTTAAAAGTGATGCAACATATCACTTATTTAGTCAATATGTTTCATTTCTAAAACATTATTATCTTTGTATTAACTTTATTTTAAAATTAAAAATTTAAAGGTAATTTTTTGGAAATAAAATTAGAATAATTTTTTATCATTCTCTAATAAAAATGTGTAAAAAAAATTATTGACTATTGACACGTGATATTAATCAAAATGATTTATAAAATATATTTAAAAAATATCTATGTATTTTCAAAACATTCAAACAAAAGTATTTTATTTACAAACATTACATAGGAGAGAGGGGCCCATAGTGGAGCAAGGTCCAATAGTGGGGATAGAAGTAGTTGTCAGTGGGTCCCATAGTGAAGCACCTTAATATCCAATTGCAAAACACTTTTTATCCATAAAATACACAAATTGACAAATCATGTGATGCCACATCAGCGCACCAATAAAACATGACTTAGTGCACCACTATAGGTCTCAACTTTTTTTTTGGGCCTTTTTTGGTTACCTAAACAAAAAGCATGTTGATGTGGCATCATATTGATGATGTGCCCCTAAAATGAAATATAGAAGTATGTGAGTTGTCAAATAAACTATTGTACAAAATTGGGAGTGATTTGAAATTTCCACATAGAATTTTGAAAAAGGAAAGTTAGGGTGGTCCACTATGGGCCCCTCTCCCCTATTTAATTTAATTTTTCATTCAATATTGCCTGCAATATGTGTACTTATTATGCAATAGTTTATATATTTTTGGCTGCAATATTGTATTTTAGAACTAATGTCTTAGAATATAAGTGGACTAAAATTCATTTTTTACTATATAATTGTTTACATTTTATTTTTATGATGATTAGGATTTATAAAAATAGTTATAAAATTTTAAGTATTTTTTGTTTGAGGGTTGACCATCTTTAAATGTTAATTTTTAATCCATTGGTATAGAGAGCATGAGTCTAAGTTAATACTACTTCAACTAAGAGGTATCCTTTCCATCAAAGTTGTTGGCGATGGGTCCTAGATTTGGCCCTTATTTATTGTACCTTTGGTTGTTTGAACCTTGGTGGATGACATAATAAGGGAGCATAATATCACCCTCACTAATTTGGCTTACCCAATTAAACTACAACCTTATAAATTTTAAGTATCTTTTGAATATTTTTATATATCAAAAAATAAAATATATTAATCTAATCAAAACATTTGAAAGAATCATCAAGAGAGAAAATTTTATAATTATTTATTTCATAAACTATAGTCTTAGGATTGCTCCTATATATATCAACAAAAAATTAACAATTTTTTCAAAGTCTATATTAGTTTAAAATGATTCCATATGATTAAGGGATAATAACAAAAAAAATCACCTAAAAACAAATGATTTCTATATATTGGAAAAGTATCCAATTAACAACATACAATACTACTAAAGATTTCCCATTCTAGATTCACATGTAAACATTAACCCTCATCATCTTTATTAGAGATTTCTAAAATGAGAATGTTGAGACAAGCAATACCCTTTGTTATTATTACACCCATGGCCTAATTTAGGAACTTCGCTCTCTCACCAACTTCATATTTCATCTAGCCTCTTTGTGGCTAATTAGTGGTAACAAATATGCATCATTGTATCTTTGTTTCGCCATTCAAAAATTTATTAATATCCTCTAGCAATGGTAGCACAATTCCCTAATTCACCATAGCAAGGACTCCCTCCATTACTCGAGAATTTTTGATAAGTAGCCACCATATTTCTTGTTGTCCTTTGTCTTGGCCAAATCCAATAATACAACAATGAACATGGAATATATATCTAAGCTTACCTTATACTAGTCAGTCATAGCTATATTATCTTATCCCAAAACTCATTATATAACATAAAGCAACAACCCACTCCACATTTTGAAAACACATTTTCATCTCTTCTCTAAAAATACTACCTAGGAAAGCAATCTATATGTGATTGCCCACAAGCCTTGATATTGTGTCCAATATTTTTATAGTTGGTCTCCATTTGATTTTCCCTTTTATATATTTGATTACCATGAAGAATTTATTCAATTTTTATCTCATGTCCTCAATTGTAAACATATTCTAGGGAAATATCACTTGACTTGATTTAATCATAAAACTACAAGATTATGGATTATATCACCCCTAAATCAATCTTAACCCTCATAAATTTCATTATTCATTGAAAAATGTATTAATTATTATTCTAAGAGATGCATTAAAAATCCTAACATGCTTTTCAAAGGTGGCTATAGATTAGCCATAATGTTAATTATAGTCTCTTCCTTTGTCTACAAGGCCAAAATGGCTAACAAGTTTGCTTCCATGTTGATCTACCTCTATACACATTATTGATAGTATATTCATCTAATTAAATACACATGGTTGATAGTATATTATTCTAGTGCATCCAACATGGGTAATACATTTCAAAGAAGATTACTAATCTTCCAATTACAAGATAATTTATTCTTTTTACATTAGCTACCATCATTGAATTCTCTTCAATTTTATATTTTTTCACCTTTATTTGATGTGGATTTGCAGTTCAAGGATTAGAGCCTACACTTTTTCCTTATAATTATTGGTTCACACTTTGAGCCTTCTCTATATTGTTATAGTAATTTATTATTTGTCATTTTTGGAAATGTTACAAGCCCAGGTGATTTTCCTAGGTTATCCTTTGAAGTGTCATTGAAATTCAACTTGTGCTAGCTAAAGGGTGGTGGACTTGATTGAGAATCTTCCCTCATTTTTAGGAATAATCTTTACCAACCCATTGATGGGGGATTCATATAAGTGTTTTATTGCATATTTATATTATAATTAAAATATATAGTTGAATAAACACCATTGGAATAAATGTAATAGTCTCTAAAATTTAATTTAAAATTAAATAAATGTTGTTATATAAAAATTAATAAATATAAACATCTCTCTTGGAGGAAGAGCCAAATATAATGTGTTGGATTCCTTTAGTTATTTAGAAGGAGATTTATGTATTTCAAGATGTATACTCAAAGGTTATTTTCATCTAGGTGTATAGACATATGCCTTATGAAGTTAATATGATATATGGATAAATAAAGCATGTGTCAAATGAAATTGAGGCTATACCATCATTATGCTTGCATTAAATTTATATGTTTTCTACTTCACTTGGTTGAAAGTACTAGACATGACATGTTGACATCCTAGTTACTACCATTTTTAACCTTACCATATAGTATCAATGAAAATATCTCTATTTACTAAAATTACATAATCTTAAATTTAATAAGATAAATATGTAGACCTAGACCTAATCCTCAAGGTTTTATTCATGATCTCCCTCCCTACATATCACATAATGTGACTCATGAAAATAAATTTGTTGTCATACAGGACTATTTTTTCATAACCCCAAGAGAGAAATTCATGTAAACAAACTTATTCAAAATCCACATGCAAAAGAATATAAAACATACCATCAATGACAACACAAGATATACCTTGAGAAAACTCTCAAGAGGGGGAAACCTAGCCTCCAAAATCATCTGTCCTCAATTTATTTTCTAATGAGCAAATATTACAATACATATGTTAAGTCTTTATGAATAACTTTGTTGGAACTATTGTCATTGATGTCAAAGGATGTTGTTTTTCAAGAGATGGGTGAGTGTAGGATCATGGGGGTCCAAAGGTGGTGATATGAAAAAAAAGTGGCTAATGACTTTATTTTTTCTAAATTTGATGAAACAAAAGGGTTTATTAAGAAAATTGTCAGCTTTCCACCAATATAAGATATGCCTTGTTTTTAATTTAATTGATAATTATTATTGATTTTCTACATGTAATATGAGCAAAGTATTGATTGATAAGCTATTTGAAAATTGTCTATAATCCTCAAATGATTTCACATTTTTTAAATCTAAAAGATGCCACACAATCTATGCTTCCCATAATATAGGATAAAAATATAAAAAAATGAATTTCATAAACTTTTTACCAGATTATGGTTGACAAACAAACAAGTTTAATATTTTTTAAAAGTTCTAATAAAAAATTCATAACTAATTATTTACTTGTAAAAAATTACAAAAAAAGAGTTGACCCCGATGGCATCTTTGGTTGGCATTGTGTCAAATAGGTATATGTAAGGTTTCAAGGTGATTGACATGATCACAGGTATATGGCACAATATACATTTGATCATTGAACATGTATTTTAGACATATTTACCTAAGCACAATGACATAGACATCTTGGTAATATTAAGCTTGATTCAGATATTGCAACATTACTCTCTTGGCATAATTATGGGGTATATTAGATTTCCTAAGGTGGGAAAACATTAAGATAATATACATATTTAGTTGCAAGTTATGTAAAGGTTTGATATTGGACTATGTGGGAGAACATCTTCATGTACATCCTTGTGTGGTCATGGTCAAAAGGCACATTATTATGTTTGATTTCATTTGGGAACTTAAATGGTTTCATTGCATTATTGTTGTTCACATGAAACTCATGACACAAGTGTTGTTCGATGTCAAAGGTCATGTAATGGAAATTATAATGTTTGGCATCATTCATGCAAAATGATAAAAGTTAGAATGATTCTTGAACTTGTCAAAGACATAATAGATATGGTCATAAGTTGACACCAATTATTAAAGGTTTTTGGTGACATATGTTCATTTACATCATTGAGCATTATGATATTTATTTTATTTGGGAAAATCATGGCCGAAATAGTGATTATTGGGGATATAATGATAATATTTGATTTGTAACACCTTGTGCACTAATTTACTAAATCATTGTCATGATCAAGATAGGGTTTGCATAAGGCTGATAGTTTCGATTGAAAAGGTGAAATGGTGGTTGCAAGACATGGTTTCAATTCAGTTATTGGTTGCATGAGTATGTTTGAAGTGTCTTTGCTTCGAACTAGCAGTGGTTGACTTAGGGCATGGAACAATTTGTTTTTGTGGTGGTACAGTGCTACAAAATGTAGTCTTCAACATTCGACTTCACCAGGTGATATATATTATTTGCTAAGATTGAATCAGATTCTTCTTTTAGATTAACACTCTACTCAAAGAGTGTAATGCAAGATCTTGGTCAAATTTTTCCTTGTTTTGTATTTCGATACTTTCTAAAAGATGAACATTAAGGGTTTTATGTAGCATAGATGTGGGTTTCTTATTTAGACTTTACATATTGTTATGTTCACGATATCGACCATGTATAAAGGTGTGGTTCATTATTTATTATGCTAAATGTTGTTTCCAAAGAGAGACATCATGATGACTCGACAGGGGTAGTTATGGGAATAGTTATTGCAATCAGTTTTAAAAGTTATATCTAAAAGTTTCGATGAAGAAATATGGTAACATATGTGAATTTTTTACATACTTATATAAACAGTGGTTGATCACTAGATTTTAAGTTTGATTCTTTTAACAAAGTTATTATGCTAGATGTGAAAATAGAATTGAGTGATTGAAGTTTTGCAAACATGATGCAACAAAAATAGTTTGTATTACTGATATATTTAATATTTTAGAGATTCCAGAATGAATCTTTAAGATATTAAATGCATTAGAATAAAAGTAATATATGATTTGAAGGGAAACAAAGAAACCCTCTGTATTTTACATTCTATGTAGTTTATGATTAAAATGGATTTACCAGTGGGGCATTCTTGAAAAGCCGGTGAGACATTGTTTTATTTCCAGTGAGGCATTGTAAACAAAAAAATTTTCAGATTAAGCCAGTGAGGCATCATTTTTGGAGTGGTTTTTCTACTCCTAGAGGGTTTTCCACTTGTCAAATTCTTTTTCTTATGGTCTCATTACTTTGATGTGATAATATTTCAAGACTATGATAATCTTTGGTTTGCTTTAAAATATTTCTTATTTCAGTTCTTTAATGATTGCATTCAATTCATGAATGTATTTACCATTGAAAAATTAAGAGCATAAATTATTCAATTATTTTTAAAGGAAAAAGTTAAAACTTGTTTAAGACACTAATTCACCCCCTTCTTAGTGTCTTCTTCACTCCAACAACAAGTGCAAAACATCTGGGCATGTGTCTTCTACTTATATTGAAAGTTTTAAAAAGAACTATTATTTTTTGCTTGTACTTAGGTTGGTTAGACATACACCAATTTTTTATTTTTTCTTGAAAATTTTGTATTACTGCATTGAAATTTCAAATTTTCACCTTGAATAGATTTACTTTTTCCTAAAAATGGACTATTATCTTAGAAATTACATTCAAATTCCTACAAATTCTATTCTTACATATTTTTAAAATGATGTTAATAAACTATTCAATTTTTTTATGTCAAATTGCCTAACCCTTTTTTTTTGAATTTTTATTATCACTTAAGGGCCTAGTTTGGACCCTCATGATCTTGTACTAACCCAGATTGCATGTGAAGTTGATCCAACTATCGTTGATATCATGTGGTGATGTCTCTATTTTATAGTTGAAGTATGTCTGAATGTCGTTCATGGGAGTTTATGTTGAAATTGGGTTGACATCTGCAAGTTGATATCCTCTAGATTAAAACATTGATAGGGTTTCAGTCTCTGCTAGAGTTTTAGCCCTAATTCCCTTAAACATTAAGTAGTTATATCTGGTCATGCACTTTATGTTATATTTTGTTGTTTTCCAGCTAGATAGGAAGATTTTGATCATTAAAGTTATTTTTATGTCTCTTAGATTCATTTGGTTACCAAACCCCTTTACTAGTTATATTAGTTTACATTAATTCTTTGCAACGCAAATGTTCTTCACATCACATTTTCTTTTTCTGAGTGCAAAGAGAGAACACGCTAAAGTATTCTTTGAACAAAGTGATGACACCTGCCATCCACTCACTGCAATGCATATTTTCTTTGTATCACATAATTCTTCTTCACGTTGAGCGCAAAGTGAAAATGCACTGAGACATTTATGAGTGAAATGAAGCTATGGAAATCTTCCATTGCAACACATTGTTCCTTACTAGCACATTTTTATTTCCTTCTAACAAAAGTATGTTTACACTGATGTGATGTAATGAAAAGTGTCATCATTCTGTTGCATCACATGCCCTCTTTGGAGTGTATTTTCATCAAGATAGTGCATAAAGGAAATGCATCAAGCTGAGGTGAATAAGAGTTGGAATCGTATCATTTTATAATTGTAGTGCAAGGTCTCTTAAGAGTGCAATTTTATTTTAGATCACAAAAGAAAGAATGTGTTGAGTGTTTGTGAATGAAGTAATAACATGTGGCATTTCCTTATTAGAGCACATTGTTCCTTCACAACACAATTTTGAATCATTTTGACAAGGTTATGTTTGCACGAAAGTGATATGGAAACAAATGTCCTAGATGATGATTGCAAGTAGTAAGGGCTAAGGGATTTAAATCAACAATGCACATTAATAGAAGAGATCGGATGGCCATCGCTACATCGCATAAAAATTCTTATTATTTTATTCATAAAAATGTGAAGATGAGAAATTTTGACATGTGTTCATTCTTGGTAGTAAATACAAGATCAATGATCGATATTCAAAGTGGGAAAATGCCTATTTCCAAAAGACAAAATTTGATGGGAAGTTAAGAGATGAAGTTGATTTGAATGTATTTAAAAAAAATCATTAATGTAGTGGTTTTCAAAGGATTATGAAGTAGTTATGGTTTTGTGTAACTATAAAAATAGTTTATGTCATGGTCTTGATAAAGGAGTTTGTGGTTGATAAATATAGAAATATGATATTTCATGTGTATAGTGGAGAAAAAAATGAAAATTATTCAAATAAAAAGACATTACTGAATTGAATATTTTTCAAGATGGAGTTAGAGAATATTGAGACAAAAGAAAAGCTATCAATAAGATGATTTTTGTAGTTTTTGTATTGTGAATTGAGAGAGGTGAAAAGAAGAGGAAGAGATTCTAGTTAATGAATTGAAAAGGTGAATTTTAGGTTGAAGAAGAACTAGTATCAGTATATATGAACTTGTAAATTTTTAGAGGTTGGTGCCTCAGGAAAATTGGATTGGTGCTCAATTTTGTGTATAGTGTACCTAAATTTTGGTACCTCAAAACATTGTCTTGGGTGTCAATATACTTGTAATTTGGTGCTTAAAAAACATATTTGAATATCTTTTAAATTGTGACATTGGATTTGAGCAGTAGACTCAAGCAACTTTTCTCACCGTGGTTTTTCCCTTTTCGAGTTTTCCATGTATATCTAGTGTCTTCTTTGTGTGTGATATTTTTGTGTGATCTTAAATCTTGCCTACTTATTTTAATTGATAAAATTTGTATACATTAATTCACCCCCCCCTCTCGGTGTATTAGTGTTATTTCAATAATTGGTATTAGAGCACAAGATTCCTTGAAGAAAGCTTAACATCTTGAGGTTGATCTGGTTTCAAGAACACTATGGCAGGTCAATAAGGATCTTATTCAAACAAAGCACCATTTTTTTATGGAACAAATTATTCTTTTTAGAAAATTGTAAAGGATTCTGACCTAACTTCTCTTGAATTTGATGTATGGAAATTTGTTCTAGATGGTTGTACTAGTGACTCATCCCATTTCTTTAGTTGATAAGAAAGCTTGTGAAAACAATTCCAAAGCTAAAAATGCTATTTTAAGTGGTCTATATAATGTATAATTAGTTAAAGTCATGCATTATAAATCTACCAAATATTTATGGGAGAAACTACACAATATCTATGAGAGCGATGAAAAAATGAAACAAGAAAAATTGCAAACTCATAAAGGAAAGTTTGAGACTCTTACTTGATGAAAGATTATGAAAATATACATACTTTCTTGAGGTGGATGAGGTCATATATGTAATTAGAGGTCTCAGTGAGAACATGGAAGATAAGGTTGTTTTAAAGAGTGTTCTAAGTTCTTTCCCACAACTATTTGATTCTAAAGTCTCTACTATAGAAGAAGCTAAAGATTTGGATAAGTTTTCTGTGGATGAACTGTCTGGGTCTCTAGTTGCATATGAAATGAGAAATGAATGTACAAATTTAATAAAGAATGAAGCAACATTCAAGAATTCCAAAATCAATAAGATTGAATATGATTCACAACCTAATACCAATTCAAATGGAGAAGAAATAAACTTTATCAAAAAATTGAAGAAGGGTTCTGGTAAATACAAAGGCAAGCTTCCTTTCAAATGTTTTAACTATAGTAAACTAGGTCAGTATGCCTCAAAATTTTCATTAAATAAAAATGAAAAGGGTGATGGCTCCTCCAAATATAAAAAAGAGAAACTATAGTTAAAAAAAAAAAGAAGAGCCTTTATGTTGATAAAGAAATTAGTTCAAATAATTATTCTTTTGCAAGTGAATAAGATGAAACTATATTTATGGCCATGAAGATCAAAGAATGTGAAGATTATGAAGAGGAAGAAGAAGGTGATGTAGATTTGGAAGGTGAATTGGTCTCTACTTTAGAAGACTTGAAAGATGAAATAAAAAAAAATGAGAAGTACAAGTTAAGAATTGAAGAATCTAAGAAAATTGTCATAGGCCTAAAGTTGTAGTTGGAAGATTAAAAGAGAATAAAATAGTGTAAAAAATTAGAGGCTGAAGTTGTCTCTTTAAGGAAGGAATGAGAGAAAATAAACTTACAGTTGAATAGAAGTCTCAAGCTTGGAAATTTTTTTGAAATTCTTGATGAAATGATTGACAATCAAAGATCCATTTTCAACAATTTTAGTGGTTTAGTATATAAGGAAGACAATATTTTGAAGGATGTTGTCTCTAAAAATAGTGTAACTACTTTCAAAAATTCTAAATGGTCCATGAAGGATAAGAAGACTGAAGATCATAGAAAAATGGATGATGGTTTCATCAAAGTGCACAATCCAAAGAGGAGATTCAAAGGCCAAATTTCAAGACAAACTAGGTTTAATTATGCTTTTCATGGTTACTATTTTTCATGTAATTAGTATGGACATAAAGAAATAGATTATATAATTAGACCTTTTAGAAAAGATAGGCATAATTTTGGAAGCAATAATCCTTTCACTCCATTAGTTGGTCTAAATGATGTTTGCTATAATTGTAGCAACTATAGAAATATTGCCAAGTTTTGTCGAAATGTGTTTATAAAGCCTCTTAGATAGGAGATAAAGAGGTTTACTCATACCAGGAAAGATAAATCAACTTATTTTCATGCAATTCAAAAGAAAGAATTTGCACCTCTGCATAAAACAAAGAACCTACACAGAGTTCTAAAGGAAAATAAAAAATATCCTAGAAGACATTGGAGAGAAAAGAAGACTAATATGAAGAATGAAAATTAAATTCTATTCCAAACAAATTTTCATGCCAAAGGACAAGGCAATCCTTTGGTGATTGACAGTGGTTTCTTTGGTCGTATTAGTAGAGATAAGAGTAAATTCACTAGCTTGAAGAAATGGAATGGTGGTGTACTTAAATTTGGCGATAATACCATTGCTAAGATAACTAGAAAAGTTACATTAATTATAGATGGTAAGACTACATTTGCTCAAGATGTGTTATATGTAGAAGGATTAAAACATAACTTTCTTAGTGTTAGCTAGATATGTCGCAAAATGTATAACTTGTTATTTAATGCTACTAGATGTGAGATAAGAAATGCTAGTTCTAGTAGACTTTTTCATGAGGCAAGAAAAAAAAACAACCTATATCATCTGAATGAGGTGAAAGGTTGAATATGTCTATTAGGAAAAATTGATTAAAGTTGATTGTGGCATAAGAGAATGGGTGACATAAATTTTGATCATCTTATGAAGGTTAGCAAGAACAATATAGTTAGGCATATGCTTAATATTTGAAAACCAACAAGCACATTTTGTAAAGAATTCCTCGAAGGGAAGCAAACAAGGATCAAATTCAAAATAAAAGAGTATTCAACTTCTAAGCCTCTATAGTTAATACATGCAGATCAATGTAGACCAACAAGAACTAAAATCATCAATGGAGAAAGGTATTTCATGTTATTAATAGATGATTGTTCAAGAATAACATGGGTAACTTTCTTAAAGATAAATCTCAAGCTTTGAAAAGATTCATTTTTTTAGATCTATGGTTGAGAATGAGATTGGCTCAAGGATTAAATGTTTAAGGTCTGGTAGAGGTGGAGAATTCACTTCTAGTGAATTTGATAAGTATTATGAAAAAAAATATATAAGAAGATATTTTTTGTAGCCAGAACACCTCAACAAAATAGAGTTGTTGAGAGAAATAACAAAACTATTCAAGAAATGGCTAGAGAAATGTTGAATGAAGCTAAATAATTGATAGATACTAGAAGGAAGTAGTTCATACTATTGTTTAAATTCTTAATTGAGCACAGTTAAGAGTAAACCATGATAAGATTGGACATATGAAATATGAAAAGGAAGACCTACATTTGTGAAGTATTTTAGAATATTTGGAAGTAGATGTTTTATAAAAAGGGTTGAAGATACTTTGAGTAAATTTGAAACAATATCTAATGAATGAATAGTTTTGGGTTATTCAACTACAAGTAAAGCTTTTAAATGCTATAATAAAAGGTAACATAAGATAGTAGAAAGTGTGAATGTTAGAGTGGATGAAGACTACTCTTAGCCATTACACAAAAATGACATGTATTCAAAAGTCCATGTGTATGAAGAAAAATAAGAATCTATAAAAGAAGAGAGTGATGTTGATTAAGAAGAGAAACCAAAATCTACTCCAAAATCTCCACCTAAATTTGTCAAAAGAGATCATTTTGAGAAGAAAATTCTTAGAAACAAAGTTCATGGTGTCATGTGACAAGAAGAAAGATTGGTCAACATGAACATTTAAACTATTATTTACTATTTGAAATTGAACCACAATATTATGAAGAAGCTCTAGTAAGGATGAATTGGATTGAAGAGCTATGAAAGAAGAAATTAGTCAAATAGAGAAAAAACAAACTTGGGAACTTGTTCCTAGGCCTATAGATCAGAATGCCATAGGTTCAAAATAGTTGTTTAGAAAAAAATTTAATGAAGATCAGAATATAATAATAAATAAAGCTAGATTAGTTTGCAAGGGCTATGCTCAAGTTGAGGGTATATATTTTAATGAGAAATTTGCACCTATAGCTAGTCTTGAAGCTATAAGAATGTTCCTTTCATATTTCATTTACAAAAATTTCAAAGGATACTAGATGAATGTAAAGTTAGTATTTTTTAATGGCTATCTAGATGATGAAGTTTATATGGAGAAAATTTAAGGATTTAAGGTAACTGACAACAAATATTATGTATACATACTAAAAAAGGTTATGTATGGTTTAAAATAGGCCCTTAGAGGTTGGTATTTTAGGTTGGACAAATATCTCCAACAACAAGGGTATAAGAAAGGTATTTCTGACAACAATTTATATTTAAAATGTAAAGTTGAAGATATACTGGTTGTCATTGTTTATGTTGATGGATATCACTTTTGGTATTTGTGCATTAGAAAAAAGGACCCTTTGCTTGACGTGGGATTAATTCATGATTAATTGACTTAATGAGGTTTTAATCTAGTGTTGTTAGGAAAATTATGCATCCACACTAGGTCTTGGACCCTTTCAAATCAAATAACACACTTGTAATGACATCTTGTAAAGGTTTTGTAAAGTCTTGTAAAGGACGTTCACACTTTTCTAGACTTAATTAACCTGTTTATCCCTAATTCAACATTATAAAATGTGTTTGGTAACATTATTACATCAATCTAGAAGGTTCTTAATGTAAACTTAATGTTAAACTAGTGTTGTAATGTGTCTTGCACATTCACATTGGTTTTTGTGCCTTTCTAGGCTATGTGGACCTAATTTTACTGTTGTAAAGTGTATTTAATTACACTTTCACATCAATTTTTGTGTCCCAAGCCATATTTGACATTCACATAATCACCAATAGGCCCTAATTAATCCATATTGTGCATCTTGAGGTTCAAATTGACCAAACACTTGACAAAGTTGTAATTTAAACCTTATTTCCTTATCCTTTGGCCTCTTAGCTATCAAATTGGTCCATGTGGGACCCATTCGCCATGCATGGTGATTTAGTCCCATCTAGGTGGGACCATTTTCCATCTGTAGTGAATGAGTCCTATCTGGCCCTCATTTTGACCCTTGAGTAGGAAAAAGATAAATTTAAAGTTTATTTTCACTACATGTTGGCCTGTGATGAGGTATTATTGGGTACTAAGGCACAATTATCTATAAATAAATGTTTTTATCCTCATTTTACATCTTATCTCATTATTACATCTTTCATCTTTAATTCATCTATCTTATCATCCAAGTCAAGCAAGCTACGGTTTCTTCATTAGAAGTCATCAAGTTAGCCTTCTAAAGCACTCAAGGGCTGAATCTTCATGTATTTTTGTAGATTTTCAAGATCTATCATCATGGCAAGGTAATAAATTCCATTTTTCATGCTTTATTACATTCTTTCATCATTTTGGTTTAATTACCTAAAAGGGGTTTGACCAAGGCAAACCCCCATGCCCTAACCTTCAACATTTCTTCTTTTCTTCTTGTGTGTTTGTAGATTTAGGTCTTTTGGAAGCTTGGAAATCATTGAATATCAAGTTGTAAATTCATTCAAGTGATCTCTTCATTATTCAACTCAAGGAATCAACAAAAAGTCTTTTTCAGACCTATAAATCAGAGTTTCAGAAGAAGACACCTATAGGGAATCAAAGTGCAGACTGAAAGACCCAGAATCCAACCTTGAATATTCATAAACTCAAAATTGTACTCATTCACCATGGGTGGTGAATGAGTCCCACTCCAGGGTCAACTTTGTGATTTTTGCATTTTCTAATACCCTTTTGTTAGAAACTGGTTTCAGTACAGTTTACTAGAACAGGGACTAATTCGCCCTAGGTGGTGAATGAGTCCCTCCAGGCCTAAAAATAAACATAATCAGCATTCCAAAATCCATTTCCAATCTTCATCAAGGTTTCAGGTGCACATCTTTAGTCTGGTTCATTTTTGTTACAGTTTGTATTCATTTCTTAGTGTTCTTGCATAACACAATGTGTTTTTAAACAAGTCTTATTTCTTAGGTTTTGTTTGTTTAATCAATCAATCTTATCAGTTAGATACACTTAGATCAATTCATTGAACTATTATAACATTACACACATTCATTTACATATTATTCTTGAGTGAAACACTAGTGCATTTTGGCTGAGTACCTTTCTCCTTCTCGGTGGAAAACCCTAGGAGAGCTATAAAGCAAGTGGGTACCAAAATATTTCGTTTCATTTTGGTGAACCTAATTTTTGAATACTTCTCTTTATTGATTGGGAGTCCTTCATTATCATAGATCTAGTTTTCATTAGGATTTGCATGATTTCTTTTCATGCTAAGTATTACATTTTGCATTCATAACAAGTGCATAATAGGTGGCATTGTTGCATCTTTAATCATTGAAAACTTTTAAAATTTTGTGTTTTACATCTTAGTTTGCATCATAGCACTTAGAAAGCATCAACATCAGTCAAATTTTTTTGAAATTTTTGAAAAAAGTCCTTACTATGACTCATTCGCCACCTTGGGCGAATCAGTCCCTTTTGACCCCTAAAACAACATTTTATAGAATTTAGAATTTTTTTTAGGCTTCTGTTTGGTGCCTTAACTTGTATATATCAGTTAATTACATTTCTATAGCATGCATTTCACTAGATCTCACTTAAAATAGCTCATTTCATGCATCAAGTTTCATTTACATTCTTCATGTTATTTTCTGATTGGTGCATAGTGTTATCAACACATTACCTTGTTTCATATTTGAAAATTTCATTTCATTACATTGCAGTTCATTTACTTTTTGCATAACATGTTCTTTAAATGTTCCTTTGATTTGATTAAACATGGATTTTATAAGCATAACACCCCCTCTTGTGAGTTTTATTTTTATTACAACTATGAGGAACATTGTGTAGACCAAAATATTACATTACCCACTGGTGTGAATGGAGGTGTAGACAATCATAGCACACATACTTGTTCTTCTCCCAATACCTCTCCTATTAGTGATGAAGGTATCTTGGTGAAAGAAGTTACAAGTCTTGAGGGTCTTGATTGTCCATTTCCTTATTCCCCTTTGGATTATGTTAGCAAACAAGAACATAAAAGCATAGAAACCCTTGATCCTCCCTTCCCTAATGCTCCTCCTACTTGGGAAGATCTATTTGAAACTCATGATGGTCCTTCTCTTGATGCCTCTCCTGCTTTTGATGAAGCTACTTTACAAATTTCAACCTTAGATGAACATCTTACAAGCTCTCCTAGTATGGTAAACAATATGGAACAAGAGAATGGGACATTAGAAAAAACTAACAATCCAATAGAATCTTCCCCTAATCCCCCCACTATCAATTATCAAACACATTCAACCATTAATAACCCGAGCCTTAGTGGCAATGAAGTTATTTTGGATGAACCAAACCTTAATTGTCATGAACATGTGGTTTGTTGTTCTCCTATGAACTCTCCTTCTAGGGAGGATATTGTGACCCAAGACAAAGATAATATCCTCTTCAAAGACAATGAAAAATATCACTTGTTACGGGATGTTAACAATATTCAACCTCACCACACCCTTTACCCACCTTCACATCCACTTCATCCTTCCAATAAACCTAAACTCATCCTTTACCCACCATCCCATCCCCTTCATCCCTCTAATCAACCTTGACACACCCTCTATCCCTCTAATGCTAATGTATCACAACAATCTAGTAGTGATACTGTTGCTCATACATATAACACTCAAAAAAATCCACAACCGTCGTAACCAACCCCACCTCTTTACCTTTACCCAATCCACCTCGAGTGCTCCTCATTAACTCCCACACATAAAGGAGTATGACCTTATTAAACAATTAAAGAATACTCCTGCCAAGATTTCCCTTTGGGATTTACTTAAGACCTCACCAACTTATCACAATATTCTTCAATCCACCTTAAACCAAATCACAATTCCTTCTAGTACAAATTTGAATTATGTAGCAACTCTCATCCATAAAAGGAATCTTGAAATTACCTTCCATCAACATGAGCTCCCTCCTTTGGAGTTGCATAAACAACATGATGCCTTTATGTTCATTGCTCAATTCCATTGCATAGGTATCAAATGCACTCTCATATATAATGGTTTTTCCCTTAATGTGTGTAGTGAGAGTCTCCTTGATCGATTAAAAGTTGATAGTTCACAAATAATACCTGATTCTATCTCTATTTGAGGATTTGATAATTCAACAAAGCAACCACTTAGTGTAATCACGTTACCTATTACGGCTAGGGTGGTTACTTTGCAAACTCTTATTCATGCCATGCCTTATGATTTTTTGTACAATCTTCTTTTAGGAAAACCATGGATTCATGAGATGAATGCAGTTCCTTCAACCCTTCATCATATAATGAAATATGTCTATAACAATAACATTTATCAAATTGAAGCAGATCCCAAGCCTAAAAGTTGCTTGCGCCTTGAAAAAGGAACTACAAGTCCTCTGAAAATATTAATTCCAATATCCAACATAGAAAAGGAAACAATGAGGAATTTCCATCTAAATTATTTGGCGACGATTGGGGATCCTTCAAATTCACACCTTCATTTAAGGGAGAATACATATTCACACAAAAGAAAGATGAGATATAAGAAAAACCAACCATCATGTCTACACAACATTCAAACAACCTTTCAAAAGCATCCACCTCCACCACTTTAGACACCAAATCAAACTACACAACAACCATTGACGAACACAATAATGAACAACCACTTGATTGCAAAGTAATTAATTTTTTTTATGGAAAAGGGTATGAACTCATAAAACAATAGGGATTTAGTGGAAAAGATGTGGTGCTCAAGAACAAGGTATTTGCAATCCTATAGAGTCTAACACACAACAAACAACCCATGGTCTTGGTTATTGTCCTTTTTCCAAACCTTCACTCAACATCAACAAGCTCACACAACACACTCCTAAATCATCCTTCACAATAGGTGGTCTTGAACATCATCCTTCATCCAATATGAAACACATGACTACAACTTCGCTTGATGTCAATGTCATCTCACAAAATGTTCATGATTTGAATTTTTTATATTTTGTATCCTCCTCTAATAGGAAGGATAAAATATTGCAATCTAGATACACTTGTGAAAGTATGACATATACTAGTAAGCAAGATGTATCCTTGAAACAAACTACAAGACCATTTTCTCCCATTGATCAAGAGGGTATCTTGTCGAGACTCCTCCAATATCACTTGATCACCCTCCCTCATAGAACTCGAAAGAAATGTTATTCTAAGACTTCATTTTGTAAATATCATAGAGTGCATGGTCACTCCACTAATGAATGCACTACTTTGAGTCATAAAATCTAACATTTTCAGGAGTTTGGTATGCTTTCCGAAGTGGGGGCATATAATTCCTCTAATTTCTATTGATTTTCACTCTACCTTACATCTCATCAATCCTTTTTGGCTCACTCTTGTCCTGCACTAAGTGGGGGCAAGGGGTTTGATAACTTTGTCCTCATATGCCACTTGTTGTTTCCCTCTTTGGCTAGTCATTAACTTTTCATGAACACATAAGAGTAAGCTTGGGATGTGGATGACATGCCTTATGTTGGTTTACATATGACATAATTTTCTCTCTCATGACGTAGCTTAACGAAAACATATGACTTGGCATAGGGCTTTCCTAGTAAACTCTCATGTCTTCCTCTCTCTCTTCTACTTTAAAGAAATTGCTCATAGAATTGGTGCTCACAACTGATTTAAAGTGGGGGCATACATCACCACTCACATTTCATTGTGTGATTTTCTTTTTCTTGTGATTCCCTCTCTTGGAAGCATTAGGTACAATGTTCCCTAGGATGAGACCTTGCACTTGTGCTCTCTTGGAAACAAGATGAGACTATTTGCACTTATCCTCTCTTGGAGACATTAAGCATGATGTTCCCTAAGATGAGACATTGCATGAACAAAGAAAAATACGTTTGAACAATCCTTACACTATTTTACATTAACAATGTCTATGAGTTTCAAGCATATGAAGTCTTTCTTACCTCATGGAGCTCAAAAACCATTTTCCTTTTGTGGCACCTTATTAAAGTTATCAGGAGGTATAAATTTGATATGGTTGAGTGGGAAGCCCACCTAGTGGCATGAATTTTCCCCATATTCACCTTTGTGTTTGTGAGTTCATACCAACTAGTGTATGTATCTTACCCTTTTGGGCTTTCTCACTATACATACAACTAGCTATGTGGCCCCAGATTGAGTATACCTTTGGCCTTTCTCTCCCAGCGGATAACCTAGAAGTTTTGTCGGCCTAGAGTGAGTACATATTTTCCACCTTGTCTTTCTTTTTATCTTGCCTTCACATGATTTTGTATCTTGGGGGCTTGACCTACATGTTTGTATCTCTCTTGAATGACTACTTTAGTGTGAGTTTGAAGTAGGTTCATCCTCTCACTAAAGTGGGGGCTAAATGTGTTGTAGAAAAAAGGACCCTTTGCTTGACATGGGATTAATTCATGATTAATTAACTTAATGAGGTCTTAATATAGAGTTGTGAGGCATTTTATGCATCCACACTAAGTCTTGGACCCTTTCCAAATCAAATAACACATTTTTAATGATATCTTGTAAAGGTGTTTTAAAGTCTTGTAAAGGGATTTCATGATCTCCTAGACTTAATTAACCTATTTCTCCCTAATACAACATTATAAAATGTGTTTGATAACATTATTACATCAATCTAGAAGGTTCTTAATGTAAACTTAATGTTAAACTAGTGTTGTAATGTGTCTTGCACATTCACAATTGTTTTTGTTCCTTTCTAGGCTATGTGGACCTAATTTTAGTGTTGTAAAGTGTATTTAATTACACTTTCACATCGATTTCTATGTCCCAAGCCTTATTTGACATTCACATCATCACTAATAGGCCCTAATTAACCCATATTGTACATCCCAAGGTTCAAATTGACCAAACACCTAACAAAGTTGCAATTTAAACCTTATTTCATTATCCTCTAGCCTCTTAGCTGTCAAATTGGCCCATGTGGGACCCATTCGCCATGCATGGTAAATTAGTCCCATCCAGGTGGGACCCATTTTCCATGGATGGAAAATTAGTCCCATCCAGGTGGGACCCATTTTCCATGCATGGAAAATTAGTCCCATCCAGGTGGGACCCATTTTCCATGCATGGAAAATCAGTCCCATCCAGGTGGGACCCATTTACCATGTGTGTCAAATGAGTCCTATCTGGCCCCCATTTTGACCTTTGAGTGGGAAAAAGTGAAATTTAAAGTTTATTTTTACATTTCTAGTTGTGATGAGGTATTATCGGGTACTAAGACACAATTTTCTATAAATAAGTGTTTTTATCCTCATAATACATCTTATCTCATTATTACATCTTTCATCTTTAATTCATCATCTATCTTATCATCCAAGTCAAGTAAGCTAGGGTTTCTTCATTAGAAGTCATCAAGTTAGCCTTCTAAAGCACTCAAGGGCTGAATCTTCATGTATTGTTGCAGAATTTCAAGATCTATCATCATGGAAAGGTAATCAATTCCATTTTCCATGCTTTATTACATTCTTTCATCATTTTGGTTTAATTACCTAAAAGGGGCTTGACCAAGGCAAACCCCCATGTCCTAACCTTCAATATTTCTTATTTTCTTCTTGTGTGTTTGAAAATTTAGGTCCTTTGGAAGCTTGGAAATAATTGAAGATCAAGTTGTAAATTCATTCAAGTCAAGGAATAAAAAAAGTCATTTTTAGACTCGTAAATTATAGCCAAAATTGGTGTCCTTTTATATTTCAAGGAGGTAATCCAAGGGTTAGAATGTTTGGAATGAATTTTCATGTTTGGTTATCATATTTGGTGCTTAAGACCTCTTCACATGTCTATAAAATCATCTCCTTAGATGTAGAAATAATGAGGAATAGTTTAATGTAGAGTTACTCTACATGAACAAGGACATATTGGAGCATAAAAGAGGTTGTTAATTGGTAGAAAAGTGTTGCTATGTTGGAGGAAAAGAGGAGAATGGAAGTGAAAGTGAATGTATTGTAATCTCATTTATTTAAAGATAATGCATACTTGACATCTTTTCTTGTTGATGTTTTTTTCCTACAAAGGGTTTCTCTACATAAATTATTTTCTATGTGATTCCTTTTACTTTACTAATTTGTGCCTCTTTTTTTGTTTCTTATGGTGATGTTATGCTTTTTCTTTTCTTTTTTTGATTAAAAAATGGGAGAAAGGGCCCCTAAAGCCTAAAAAAAGATCAAAACTCAGGCCACAAGGACAACAGTTCAACACCAATGAAACAAACACACAAAAATAGATAGATTGACACCAAGAGAAAAACAACAAAAGGCCATTTGGCCCTACCACAGTTCATCAAAAAGAAAACATGCAATTGTCTAAAGAAAGCAACAAAAAAAAGTTAAGATAAGAATAGGGGCACACAGAACCAACAAGGACCCAAACTCGTAGGCCATAAAACAAGGAAAATCCTAAGCCTAACTAATTATTGGGAATATTGATCAAGTCTCAGTCCATATTTAACTGTCCAACTCCTCTCTCCAGGTGTCCTTTTCTTTAGTTGCTTTATCCTTAGACGACATCTCCATTTCATGGGTGGAATCCCTTATCCTCTGCCCTTTCCGAACTTTAACCATGCCATTCATGGTTCCAAAGATTGCCCTACTTATAATTCCATGTGTGATGGAGATCATCCTAGATTAAACGCTTTGTCTAGCTTGTTCACTTTTTCCTGCAACATAATGAACTAGGTCTTGTAAGACTTAAGTGACCTATCATCTTGCTCCATTTATTTTTTAGGGTCCACCATTGTTTGCAACATTTGGATAGAGATTAAAATTTACCAACATTTGGTATCAAAATTGAAAGGTAACCTAGTTCTGGGTATTTCTTCATTTTTTATTTGTTATCCTGGAAAGCTTGTGGAAATCTATTAGAAGGAATTGAAGGTTGTTGGAGGCTTGTGGGATGGAGTGAATATTATTTGAGTTAAAATTTTTTTGCATATCTAATATATTGGAATCCATTGATATTGTCAATATGATCTATGTTGGGGATTGGAAGCTCATGATTATGGATATTTATGGAGTTGTTTATGTTTTGGTAACTTGGATCTCTTTTTTAACAATATGTAAAAATCCTCTTGTTTGGTGGTTTTGTTCGTTTTCCTTGTGTTCATGTGCAATGAGAAGGTATTCATGTTGAATAGGTACTTTTTAAATCCAAGTCACATGGAGAAACACTTATGTATAGGAGCGAATTTGCACCCCTCTTGCAAATTCCCCTTTTGCATTCCTCCACCTTAGAAAATTAAACCCAACTATGAAATTCCACATCACTCATCCACAATGCATCCACTTGGTTCTTTTCTTTTGTGTCAATGGGGGAATTTTTGTCGAGGACATGAGTGCAACATGTGGACGTCTGCATAGTGTATTGTTGTCCCTGGAAGATTCCATCCTTTGGAGTTCGCAGGGATGTTACACTCCTCATTGGGGATGAAATGTAATCCCTCTGTGTCAACTAGTTGGCCCGAAAATGGCTCTTTCCCTCTCATTTTGATCTTTAAATGCCTATCTTTCTCATTCACTTCATCTCTTTAGAAAATTCTTGATCCTCTACACACTAGCTAGATTTATCGAGCATCTTTTTATCATTTCTATTCATCTTCTACATGTATCTTGCTGCACTTTTTCCACCATTGGAGTTGTAACTTGGAATCCTAAGGGACCGCTTCTTCATTGTTGTGATAGCATATGCCTCACTAAGCTTTTAGCCTCCTTTATGTGCTTTAGAGCACCTTGATTGAGAAGGTGATATTGTTTCATTTCTCTATTTCCATAGCATTATCATTTGATTCACATAGCATAATGTTGTTGTGATTGTTCGATATCCTTTATATTTTTCTCTTTATCTCATTTTCTATATGGAGGTGGAAACACCAAAGCGGGATTTTGATTGAGGCAAACCCCTATACAACCCCAACATTTTTACTCTCTTGGTTGTGTGTCTATAGGTGTATGTGTGCATGGAGCTTGCTAGTGAACTAGAATCTCAATGAGTTGGACTTCATCACCTTTTCTTTAGTTGTCTTCTTTACCATCTTCATAGTTATTTCCTATATTCTATTATTTACTATTCTATTCATTACATTAAAAATCACTGACTAAACCGTTAGTAGGTTTTCCTGAACTTCATACTGTACATTTCACTTTATTATCATACAGACACTAGTGCCCCAAAGAGACGTTGACGTGTCACGTTGTCATCCTTGACCCATGTTGTTGTCCTTAGGAAGAGAGCTATCTGAGGTATGGTTCAAATTCTAGAAATTGGCTTGTTTAGTCCCATTCAAACATTCAAATCAATAGAGTAATAGAAGCACTTGAGAGTGCTCTTCATTCTTTATCCTTGACCTAAAAATTCACTTAGCTTGAGGTAAGTTAAGGCAGCCCTCCACTCTTGGCTCTTCGTGACCTAGAGCCTTGGTGTGGTTGGTCCCCCTACCTTACATTTTGGTGAACTTGGAATGAACCATTTTGGTTCCGTTTAGTGGCGTTGAAAGGCCCTTTCCTCATATTCTGGGAGCATTGTAGGTGTGAACATTGTGAGGCGTTCTACCTTGCAACCCAACCTACAACCCCTAGTAGCATAGTTGGAAGGTTTCATAGGCATTGTGAAAAGAAACCTTAATTGGGTCGTTGTCTAGTTGCAAAACCTTTGGGGGATCTGTAAAAGTTTCATCTAGTGCATGTGATGGCCTCCTTTTTACATTTGCCCATCCCATTCACATAGGTTGTGAGTAGTTCCCTTGGCACAATGTTCACTTTGCAGGACCTACTGATCAATTACAACATAGATCCATCTCCCTTATACATCCTCGAATGAATCAATGGAAAATCTATAACATGTGTTCTTGTTGACCCCACGTGTTGGGTGAATGTCATAATTGAGGAGATTATGTTGATTAAATTCATACTCAAAGATGGGTACGATGAATTTGAGAGTACCATCTATATGCACAACAAAAAATTTGTACCTCCCCTTGGCTGCATCACCTTGTTGATCCTCGTTGGACCTAAATCAGTGAACTTACTCTTTGACATAATCCTAGTGTCTGAACTCTTCAGGATGAAACTAGGTATTCCCTTGTTGGTCTCTATGAACACAATTCCCTCGGTAGTGCATAAATTTATGAAGTTCATCAATGAGGGTATAGTGTGTGTAGTCCATGAAACTAGCTATAAACAGTTGATTTCATGTGGTAGCCATTTGTTGGTTCACTTTTGGCTTGCACTCATTGGTCCACTTCTTCCTAGGAAAAACCTCTTGTACTAAACCTATGCAAAGTACAAGAGTGGGTGCTTAACACTTAAAGTGAGATATCCTTCATCTCCCTATGCCATATCACATAGGGTTTTTCTGAAGACTGACAGTGATGCCACCTTGGCTTGGAAAAGAAGAAAGAAGAAGTGTGCTCAACACTCTTCTTCTTTTGGTACTATTGTTTACTTGTCGCTTTCTCTCACCTTGCTACAATGCCATTGGATTTTACTCATAGGTGCTTGATAGAGAATTTGAAGGTGCCTGCTTGGAAAAAGCCTAAGATTCCGATGTTTGAACTTCCTATTCTACCCACAGTGCCTAGGCCTATTTGGTATGGTAAGGGGGATGGTCCCTATGGGGAGTCCTCTATGTCTCAGCCTGTGTGACCTCCTACCACTCCTACTCCCAAGGAAGTGAATGGGAAGAGGCTTGTCATTGAGGCATTAGAGTTGACTCCCCTTGCTATTACTCCAACCTCTTCTCCAACTATCCCTCCTGATCTCGTCTAGAAGTCTCTCCCTCCACCAAAAATGATTGTGATGAACACTCTAATGGCCAAGCAAGAGTCCTTATTCCATCTCAGCTTCTAGCCTCTAGCTCCCAGAGTTGTAGAAACCACCTTGTGCATGAATGTAATCATCAATGAAACACTCTAGTTGCTGAGCATGCCACTCTAAAAAGGAAGGAAGGGGAATCAATTTCCCCTATTTTGGGAGTTGTTGTATCCTCTTCTCCCACTCCCTCTTCTTCAATTCAATTAGCCTCATGTTGCTTCCAACTCCTACTATGAGTGTAAATGACCCTCAGCCGAAAAAGGTGCAGGTGTTTATTGCTCCTTTAGTTGAGATGCCTCTCCTGATTATTAGTGTAATTAATTAATTATTAAACTAGCATAAGTTAACTTAGGTCATATTTAATTAAGTCCTAGGTTGCATTATTAGATAAATCATTCAATAAATGGGATAGTATTCCCCTCCTTTTTTGGTGGGATAAGATTCCTTCTAGAAGATGAGTTGTCCTTCTAGAACTTATCTCAACATTTAATAATCATCTAGATAGGGTTCACATGTCGTCACATGTTGTTAGATTATAACACTTGGCAACATCTCATGCATCTTAGGTTTTACTTCTTGCCTATATAATCAGGCATCTTGTTCATTTGTAACATATCATATCAATATCATTATCATCATATCAATATAGAATCTTTAATTAGCATTCCATTGTTGCAACACTTCTCTTTGTGGTTGATTATCTTTCATGGCTAAAGTCCTTCATTGAAGATCCTGGAGCTTTAGGGGTTGTGCATCCATAATCTCAACATGGTATCAGAGCTAGTCCATTGAAACATCAACCCTTGATCTAGGAAGTTGGAGTGCAAGATTCTTGCAGGCTTGCAGTTTTATGTTGCAGGCTAGTTGGTTCTACCTGAGAGCCAAGCTGATTTCTGGTGCAAATCAGGCTCTCTCCGACCTCTCCATTGCGTCCAAAAGGCCTCAAAACCCATATATTGCCTATTCATTCGCCAAAATTAGAGACATATCATCTAGGAGCTAGTTGAGGTATTATCTAGGGTTTGCAATTTTTGTACTATCCATACAATTTTGCAGAACAAAATCCCCCTTTCAGTCCTCGATAGAGAGAGGCAATTTTTTTAGAAAAAAAAAAAATTGGCTATTTTTTTGGGCAATTTTTATATAGTTCTTGGCATAAATCTATTTTGCAGAGTTCGACCTACAAATATATTATATGGTCAGTAGAAAAATTAAATCGGGGGACTATAGTTTTATTCCACTGGTCGGCACTTTATTTTTTGCATATAAAATATCGACATTTCATTTTAATTTTTGAATTGCAAATATTTTTTGCAATATTTGAAAATTACTAGTCAACATCCATCTATCTGCAGATAGGGTACACGTCCATTGGCCGCAGTCACATCACTTGTCCCATCGCTGTGTATTTCCTCGTTGCCAGAGTCTTTTTCTCGGTCGCCAACGTCGTGTTTGTTTCCAGTGTCCCGTCCAACCTCGTGTGCTTCCTGCCAACAAACCCTTAGCCATGGCTCATGGTCCTGTGAAGATCCGGGGGCTCCTTGCATCCAGCGGTGCCACCATCCATCCCGGCCGCGCCACCGGTCTCCACCCACCAGCCACTCCGCTGCCACCCTATCTGGTGGTAGGTGATTTTTTTTAACTGTCGATAGCCCCACGATCATATTAGCGATCGGGGGCTGATTATTTTTTTGCCCTAAGGTGCTTGTTTTTTTCGCCTATTTAGTCTGTGCATTCAAATTGCAGTTTTTTTTCGAGGGCCATATCTTCACACCACAATATCAAAAATTTGCAAACAAGATATTGACAGAAAGAGAATTCAGAGCACTATCTAGTCGTGCTATCCATTTTGCAGTATTTTTCTGCTATCAAAATTCTAAATTCAACTGAATTCAACCCTCCATTTTGGACTCAGAGGCTCATATCTTCACATCAGATTGTCAGATTTCAGTGATTCTAGCGGCATTCGAGAGATATTTCAGTGCTTTTTCTCATCAATCCACCCAATTTCTTTGGTTTTAGCTCTAGGTATCTTCTATTGGTTTTTTTCAATTTGGTGCATTTTCCTGATTCCTAAGACATTCTGAAGCTTGAAGAAGAATTTCTTGATCTCGGAGGCATATTCTCAGTTGCATATCTATTTGGAAGTCCTTATTTTCTATTGAGGGTCAGTGTCTTTGTTTTTGTGGAGAAATTTCATTATGGGGCTTGCATATTATTCTCCTTTGAATATGTTGCACAAGGGAAACTATTCACAATGGTGAGATGGGATCTACCACCATCTTCATTCACTTGATTTATTGCCACATTTGCTTGGTATAGTTCCTCATCCGAGTGAAGGTATTCATGAACTTGCTTGGAGTTGCAACAGATACACTGTTTTGGAAATCATTTCTATGCAAGTTGATTATGATGTTTTGAAATCTATTGATCATTGTGATTGTCCTCACATTCTTTGGATTAATCTTTGGGAGATCTATGGAGATTCAGACACTCCACCATTCCCCAATGGTCATGATTCAGAATATCATTCTTCAAATCAAGTACCCTATTATGATATTGTTGTGCAAGAGGTTGATTGCCTTGATCTTTCTGAAGAGGTTGACAAGGTTGCTTCAGGTGCTTCTCCATCAGAGACAGTTGGTATCCCTTCACATTCAATGATCCCTTGTCTAGAATCATTGATTGAGGCTTCCACTATCATCTTTCATTAGGACACATTCCATTTTCCAGACTTGACATCACAAGATGGCTTCGTTTCAGGCATCACTAGCTTGGCTACTTCTACAGGTTTGGAGGACATTCTTGAGGGGATATCACTCCTCTATTCAGATTTGGCTTTGGAGAGTTGTTTTGAGTCTCCTCATTCCTTTGTCTCGACCTTGATTGGGGATCTAGAGACCATCTTGGAGGAACTTGGTTTCTCTTCAGAGATTTCATATCTGAGACTTCTTCCCTGTTACTCCTTTCAGGATTTGAGGTTTCTTCAGTATCCACCATTGGATTTGCTTCTTCCTATCAAGAGATTTGTGGTTTGGACACCATTATTTTAGACTTCCTTCAGTGGTTTTGAGTACACTTCCTTCAGGGGGGCTATCAAGTCTCCATCACATCCATCATATCCATTCCATCTTTGTCTTTGGATATTGTTCAGCATTAGTTTCTACGTCATCCTGGTGTGTCACCCTCTTCATTGATTGTGGCATCTTCATCATTAGGCAAGGAGACATTTGAGCAGATTTCAGAGACACCATCGACATCCACATTCATCGTTCCTTCCTTCAATTCCTATCTAGAATGGGAAGCATCTCTGCACTTGCAGTTGGTTTTGTTTCTTCTGAAAGGGAGACAAGTTGTTTGTCGACATTGGATCATATTTTGTCTTCAGACACTTACCATCTTTGCAGGTGATATCATCTTCTGGGGGGACTATATAGTCTCTCTATTTTCTCCCTATGGGGGGAATTTTGTATTGTATCCATGTGTGATGGATATTGTTCTTGGGGGGTATTTGGGAGTCCTCCATCCTTCCCATCCTATCTCACATTTTTTGCATTCATCTCCTTTTTGGAGAGGTGTTTTTTTCCCACTGGGTTTTCCCCTTTTCTCTGGTTGTGGGAGATTTTATGCATCTTCATGTACATGGGTACCTAACATGGCCTCATAGCCGAGACCCATCCTCATCATCATCGATCATTGTTGCATAATCTTTGCATTTTCCTCCCTAAGTTGAACTTATGGGGGGGTGTTAGTGTAATTAATTAATTATTACACTAGCATAAGTTAACTTAGGTCATATTTAATTAAGTCCTAGGTTGCATTATTAGATAAATCATTTAATAAATGGGATAATATTCCCTTCCTTGTTTGGTGGGATAAGATTCCTTATAGAAGATGAGTTGTCCTTCTAGAACTTATCTCAACATTTAATAATCATCTAGATAGGGTTCACATGTTGTCACATGTTGTTAGATTATAACACTTGGCAACATCTCATGCATCTTAGGTTTTACTTCTTGCCTATATAATCAGGCATCTTGTTCATTTGTAACATATCATATCAATATCATTATCATCATATCAATATAGAATCTTTAATCAACATTCCATTTTTGCAACACTTCTCTTTGTGGTTGATTATCTTTCATGGCTAAATTCCTTCATTGAAGATTCTGAAGCTTTAGGGGTTGTGTATCCATAATCTCAACACTAATTTCCCTCCTGAACATCTCAGCGTTCTCAAAGCATGTGGACATATCAAACACCTTAGTGGTGTCCACCATGGTCTCTCTTCCTCCTCCATGCCTTCTACCTCATTCGTGGGGATCTCACATCCTTTGAAAAAATGAAAAATGGAGGATGGCCCCACTAGTAATGGGGGTTAAAAGAGGAGTCCACCTTCTTCAAAGGGTGGTTATGCATTAGCATGTTTCGTCCTAGTGATGGATGAAGTTTTATCATCCCTAGAGTTTGTCACTGCTCCTGAGTCACTTAGTGAGCCTAGTAGTGAATCTCGAGCATCACCTCTCTTTTCCATTGAGGCAACACATGACGCTCATGTGAAGTGCATGTTTAACTCTTTGGAAAAGGTCTCAAGCCTTTCAACTATCTTTGTGAAATCATTGAACTTTACCCCATAGGAACTAAGCGAAGGAGACCTTGCAAGGCCTTCTTCCTTGGCTCTTGTTGCAATGAGGTTAGAGAGTTTCCCCCTTGATATTCTTCCCTTGTAGGCTCACCCTCATTCCCCATATAATAATCTAGATTGGGAGGTTTATTACCTCTTGGTTGATGAGTGCTAGGGGAGGAGCCTCTTCTTTATTTGTAGTATAGATTGTGTGTATGTTTGTGTTCCCTTGTGCTTGCGTTGTGTTCTTGGATGACCCTTGTCACCCTTGTAGGTGCTTGGATACATTATTTTTCATTTATCATACAACTTCCTCTATTTGTGGCATCATTCTTCCTCTGTTATGTGTATTGATTTTCTATAAGGAAAGCTTAGGTGCGGAACAAACTCTCCTAACGTCAAAACCTCAGGGAAGAATGCAAATATGACTTTAAATTTTTGCAATTACAGTTCAATAAGATACACTTGAAAAGAATTAACATAAAAGAGAAATGAACACATACACAATTGGACACTAGATTTATGTGGGAAAACCCTTACAGGAGAAAAACCCACCACACCAAGAAAAGTCTCTTTGTATTACATTAAACAAGAATTACATATAGAGATCAACTTCACTTTCTGATGTCAATTTTATAGCAGCAACATTCACTGATCAATGTTGTATAGAATAGTAATCTTACAATGCTCTCAGAAGCATCCTATGAATCCACTCAGATCAATACATGTTCAATCGAACAAAAATATTCATTACCCGAATCGATCATTGTCATCTATTACAGAGTATATCTCATTCTGTTCATGGTCTATTGATCTTCCACATAGGAATGGTCGCAATAGTTCAACTACCAATGGTTCTCCTTCCACTTCTCTCATTGGTTCAAAATAGACCATGTTGGACAATCGTTTTGTCAAAATGTTCAATTGTATCACATGTCGGTGAGATAGTAGAACATGTCTCCCCGATGTCAAAATGCTCGATCACATAGCTATCGACAAGACCAAAGGTATCGAAAACACCCTAAGAAGTCAGATTGATAACAAATCAAGTCTCCTCGATATCACAAAGAAAATAACTGTCCTTATCGGCAAGAGCCACCACTATCGACAAGAGTCATATTGAATACAAAACCATCATCCAGACCAACTCTATCGGAAAGACTTTTCACCGATGTCCATTGCAGAACTATCGAAAAGACCATCACTGTCGCTAAGAGTCTTATAGAACCTTTATGTCACACCGATGTTCATCATGCAAAGCTGTCGGTGAGACAAGCACTATCAGCTAGAGTTCACACCAAAATCATACCCATCGACGAGACCAGAACCATTAGTAGGAGATCATACTAAAAGCAAATATGTCAGTGAGACCAACACTGTCGACAAGATCTCATACCGAAGGTATACCTATCGGCGAGAGAAACATCCATTGGCATGTCGCTCAAAATGTTAACTTCATAACCACCGCATACAAGTTATGAATTTATAGATCCATGCGACAATGAAGGAGATCGCTCAGTTGGGAAGTTACGAAACTTCAAAACTTTGCGACAAGTTTCTTAAGTTACAAAAATCACCGATGTCACGACAGAGAAGGAGATCGGTCAGTTGGGAAGTTATGAAACTTCCAAACTCAGTGACAAGGTTACAACACTGTAACCTTGTCAGCGAGACCAACACTGTCGACAAGAGCTCATACCGAAGGTATACCTATTAGCGAGAGAAACATCCATTGGCATGTCGCTCAAAATGCTAACTTCATAACCACTGCATACAAGTTATAAATTTACCGATCCATGCGACAACAAAGGATATCGCTTAGTTGGGAAGTTACGAAACTTCCAAACTCCGTGAAAAGTTTCTTAAGTTACAAAAATAACCGATGCCGCGACAAAGAAGGAGATCGGTCAGTTGGAAAGTTATGAAACTTCCAAACTTTGTGACAAGGTTACAAACTTAGGAACTCCAATGATCAGTCGACAATGAAGACTTGAATAGAGATACAAGCTAGCAAGTTGAGGCACAATTTCCAATAAACTCCCACTTGACGAAGACTTACTAGCTTCATTCAAACTCGAAGTTAATGAAGGTCATGGGCTCCAAGGCCCATAAAATTGGCACACCACCTATACTTGTTTATACTCACTAGTTTCTTCAATGCATCTACAACATTTTCCAGAGTATCCACTTTTTCTAAAGAGACCTTTCCATCCTCCACCATATCTCATACAAAATGATACTGCACATCAATATGTTTTGTCCTAGCATGGAAAGTAGGATTTTTGGCCAAACAAATAGCACTATGACTGTCACATTAAATTGTAATTTTCCCTGCATCAAACCCAATGTTAGAACACAAACATTTTAACCAGATTGCTTCTTTACAGGCGTGTGTTGCTGCCATGTATTTTTCCTCTATAGTGGACAAAGCGACTATAGCCTATCGCTTACTCATCCAACTAACTGCACCACCATTCATCATGAAAATATATCCACTGGTGGATCTTCTGCTATCAATGTCCCCTGCCCAATCATAATCCACATAGCCTTGAATGTTGAGAGTCCTCTGTGATTCAACCAAATTTTCATGGTAACACAAAGCATATTCTGAAGTTCCCTTCAGATATCTAAATACTCTCTTCACAACATCCCAATGTGTCCTTCCAAGATTTTCCATAAAATGACTAAGTACTCCCACTACTTGGGCAATGTCTGGCCTTGTACAGAGCATTACATACATTAAACTTCCAACTGCACTAGCATACGACACTCTGGTCATGCCCTCCATCTCAGTAGGAGATTTTAGACAGTCTTCAACAAATAGCTTTGTTCCTTGCAAAATTGGAACAACTAGCTGCTTGCACTCAGTCATACAAAATATCTCCAGAACAATATTAATATACTTACTCTAACTGAGCCAAATTTTTCTACTCTTCTTGTCCCTGGTTATTTCCATTCCCAGAATATACCTGGCTGCACCAAGATCTTTCATTTTGAACTTTGCAGACAACTGAGATTTTAGATCAGAAATCATTAACTTACTATTGCCTATGAACAACATATCATCAACATAGAGAGCAATAATAAGAACACAATCACTTTTAGCATTGAAGTACACACAATAATCAGATTTCGATCTTACAAATCCCAATGACAAAACAAATGTGTCAAAATTCTGGTACCACATTCTAGGAGATTTTTTTAATCCATACAGAGATATTTTCAACTTGCAAACCAGATTTTCTTTACCTTTTTCCACAAAATGCTTAGGCTGGGACATATAAATCTCTTCTTCAAGGTCACCATCAAGAAATGTTGTCTTCACATCCATCTTTTCAACCTCTAAGTCATACGCTTCTACAAGTGACAAAAGAAATCTGATAGACGTTAGCTTAGCTATAAGAGAAAAAATTTCTCCATAATAAATTCCTTCTACCTCGAAATACCCCTTCGCAACCAACCTCGCCTTATACTTTTCCACACTGCCATCCAAACCTATTTTATTTTTAAATACCCATTTGCAGCCAACAAATTTTTTGCCTTTAGAAAAGGGCACCAAACTCCAAGTATCATTCTTTTCTAATGATACCATTTCTTCATTCATGGCTTCCAACCAAGAGTTTGAATCAGACATTCTAAATGCCTCTTTCACAGTCCTAGGATCATCAGTGCTAGAAATTAAAGCATAGGCACAAGTAGAATCTAACATAGAAAACCCATACCTATCAGGTTGCTTTCTTTCACGTGTTGACCTCCTCATAGGCTAAGGATGAGGTTGATCTTCTTCTTCAAAACTCTCATAACTACTTGAGCTCTCCTTAGTTTCAGGCACATTTTGAATTTTGAATTCCTCTTTATCTGGTGTCGGAGGAATTTCAACTACATCCTTTTTATCTTCTGATTTTGTCTCTGACTGTAGATCCAAAGTAGAAGGCTTCAACTCATGAAAAATAACACTTTTTCTATACAAAACTTTCTCTGTATCAAGATTCCAAAGCTTGTATCCTTTTATGCCAACACTATAACCAATAAAAATACATTTAACAACCTTGTTTTCCAATTTAGACCTTTTTTCATTTGGCACATATGCATATGCCTCACAGCCAAAGACACAAATGTGTCTCAGAGAGGGATTCTTTCCAGACCATGCTTCCAAAGGTGTTTTCTCAACAAGAGTGAAATTAGGAGAACAATTTATTAAGTAACATGTTGCAACTGCCTCAGCCCAAAACTTCTCCTCCAAGCCAACACTGCTTAGCATACTTCGTGCTCTTTTCATCACTGTCTTGTTGAACCTTTCAACAACTCCATTTTGTTGCAAAGTGTAGGGTGTAGTTTTATGTCTTTTAATCCCATGATCTTTACAGTACCTTTCAAACTCATCAAAAAAAAACTCACCGCCATTGTCATTCCTTAAACATTTTATTTTTCTTCTAGTTTGATTTTCCACAAGGTTTTTAAATTCCTTAAAACAACTGAACAATTCTGATTTACTTTTCAAAAAATAAACAAATTCCTTTCTTGAATAATCATCAATGAACGATACATAATATCTTGATTTAGACAAAGGAACATTTACTGGACCAAAAACATCATAATGAATATAGTCAAGTAAACCAAAAGATTTGTGAGGATTGGAGTAGAATGAAACATGGTGTTGTTTACCATACATACAATGTTCACAAAACTCGAATTCAAGGTTATAGTCATCAAGCCCCTCAACCGTATTTTTATTTTTCAAGGTTTTTAATCCTTTTTCTCCAATGTAGCCTAGCCTATGATGCCATAACATAGTCTTTTTTGTTGGACGTTTAACTTCCATAGAGTTTGCACTATTAGGAACTTTTTCCTCCTTTTCTCCATGAGTAGCCTTCTATGACTTTGCAGAGACTATTGCATTGCAGCACAAATGCATCCAGCTTATACAAGGTACCAATACAAGCACCCCTAGTTAGCACCATTGAGCCTCTAGTCATTTTACAGCCATTTCCAGAGAACGTGACTTTCACTCCAACATCGTTCAACTTACTAACATAAAGTAAATTTCAAGCCAAACCTAGTATATGCATTACATCATTGATTCCCTTCACTCTTCCATCATGGAACTGAATTCTGACTCTTCCATGACCAACTATTTCCAGAGATGAATCGCTTGCCAAATACACCCTTCCACCATCGTATTTTTCATACTTAGTGAACCAGTCTCTATGAGATATCATGTGGAAAGATACTCTAGAATCAATCAACCAGACATCATTTGATGCTTGAGTAGCCAAGGCTACAATGAAGGCGTCTGCATCACTCTGAGAAGAATCATTGTCAGACTTCTTCTTCTTCTTCTTCTTTTTCTACTCTTTGCAATCCTTTCAGACATGACCAGGTTGCCCATAATTCGAACACTTTACCTTGGAATTCTTACTAGGAGACTTTGGTCTCCCCTCTAATTTGGATTTGGACTTCTTGTCCTTCTTCTTTCCTTTTTCTTTCAATCTGCCTCTAACAGCAAGAGCCTCCTTCGCCATTTCAAAAGATTTTATTTTCATTTCTTCTAATAACAAAGAAGCAACAATATCTTCCATCTTAAAAGAGGAAGTAGTACTCCCAATAGCCATCACCAAGTGATCCCAAGAATCTAGCAAAGAACATAACAATAGCATACAACAATCTTCTTCATCAATCTTCACACCCACATATGCTAACTAAGCAATCAACATGTTGAAAGAATTCAAATGATCAACAAAAGATGCTCCTTCTTGCATTTTCAAATAGTACAAATTCTTCCTCAAAAACAACTTATTCACCAAGGACTTGCCCTGATAAATAGCTCCCAGTCTTTTCCACAAAGAGGATGTTTTATTTTTCTTCATGAACATTTAGAAGAACAGATTCTGCTAAACATAGCCTTATCAGCCCCTTTGATTTTTGATTTGCTAGGTCCCAATCCTCTTGCTTCATGCCTATAGGCTTCATTCTAGACACAACAAGCCAAAGATCACGGTCAACCAACAGATCTTCCATTTTAAGTTTCCACAACTCAAAATTGTTGCCATTGAATTTCTCAATTTCAATCTTTCCTAACGTGCTTTCCATATTAATCTATAATTTGAATTACCAAATTTCTACAAGACTCCCATTGAATAGAATTGACACAAAAAACCCAACGTACCCACAAGGATAAAACAACTAGTCAAGTTCTGATACCACTTGTAAGGAAAGCTCAGGTGCAGAACAAACTCTCCTAACATCAAAACCTCAGGGAAGAATGTAGATATGACTTTAAATTTTTGCAATTACGGTTCAATAAGATACACTTGAAAAGAATAAACAGAAATGAGAAATGTTCACGCACACACAATTGGACACCAGATTTACGTGGGAAAACCCTTATGGGAGAAAAAACCACCACACCAAGAAAATCCTCTTTGTATTACAGTAAAAAAGAATTACATACAAAGATCAACTTCACTTTCTGATGTCAATTTTATAGTAGTAACATTCACTGATCAATCCTGTACAAAATAGTAATCTTACATTGTTCTTAGATGCATCCTATGAATCGACTTAGATCAATACAAATTCAATCGAACAAAAATATTCATTACCCAAACTAATCATTGTCATCCGTTACAGAGTATATCTCATTTTGTTAATGGTCTATTGATCTTCCACATAGGAACAGTCGCAATAGTTCAACTACCAACATTTCTTCCGCTTCACTCATTGGTTCAAAACAGACCACGTTGAACAATTGTTTTGTCAAAACGTTCAATTGTATCATATGTCCATGAGACACTAGACCATGTCTCCTCAATGCCAAAATGTCTGATCACATAGCTATCAGCAACACCCTAAGAAGTCAAACCGATAACAAATCAAGTCTCCCCGATATCACAAAGAAAAAAATTGTCCTTATCGGCGAGAGTTACTACCATTGGCAAGAGTCATATCGAATACAAAACCATCATCCAGACCAACTCTATCAACAAGACTTCTCATCGATGTCCATTGTAGAACTATCGACAAGACCATCACTATTGCTAAGAGTCTTATAGAACCTTTATGTCACATTGATGTTCATCGTGTAGAGTTGTCTGCGAGACGAGCGCTATCGGCTAGAGTTCACACCAAAATCATACCCATTGGCGAGACCACAGCCATTGGTAGGAGATCATACCGAAAGAAAAAAATTTAGTGAGACCAACACTGTTGACAAGAGCTCATACCAAATGTATACCTGTTGGCGAGAGAAATATCCATTGGCATGTCGCTCAAAATTTCAACTTCATATCCATTGCATACAAGTTATGAATTTACTGATCCCTACGATAACAAAGGAGATCGGTCAGTTGGAAAGTTACGAAACTTCCAAACTCTACGACAAGGTTCTTAAGTTACAAAAATCACCGATGTTGCAACAGAGAAGGAGATCGGTCAGTTGGGAAGTTATGAAACTTCCAAACTCCACGACAAGGTTACAAACTTAGGAACTCCAGCGATCAGCCGACAATGAAGACTTGAACAAAGATACAAGACAGCAAGTTGAGGCACAATTTCCAACATTTTCAACAATTGGGGGCAATGCAAAGTGTTGAGGGCATTTAGGCTTCCCTTCCATGTTGACCCAATTTTTTTATTTTTATTTTGTCTTCTCATGCATTCTTCATATGGTTTGATATAGTAGGGGGTTGATGATAGTTTATTAATATACTATTATTATACTTATATATATTTATGAGTATCTTTGACCTTGAAATATCATATCATCCTTGTGTCTCCTATTCGTGATGTTATTGTTTTGCTTTACATTATTATTCTCTTATCTTTTGTGCTTGCTTTGTGATGTTGTGGTGCTCATGTGTTATCCCTCACATGTGCAACAACATTACCATGGTTACATCTTATCATGTTCCACAAACCACAACATCACTTTTTCATTCTTGCTTTTCTCTCCTTAGGATGTCATGCGCCTCTACGTTCAACATGCACCATCCTAAGGGAGGGCTATCATGTCAACTTCAATTTTCCAAAAACACATTTGGTTGCCAACAAATATATTTTCTTGAAAATAATTTTGAAACATTTTTCAAAAATCACATTCTTAACAAGGACCCCTTAAAGGAATGTGTTTCCTTCGTTATGGGTTTTTAAAGAAAGAACTTGAAGAACTTTTCCTATGAGAGAAGCCTCAACCTTCCCCTCATGAGGGGGAATTTTCTTCCTTTTGAATTCCTTGATGAAGTGAACATCTTTCGAAAGGATTCCTTGATGTTGAATTGATTTAGGAAAAATACACATACACTTTCAAACCGAGCGTCCCTTGAGTGGACCCCTACCCCTTTGAAAGTTCTTCAATTTTTTGACTATCTGTGTGATTGTCTG
This sequence comes from Sequoia sempervirens, assembly GCA_007258455.2. NCBI lineage: Eukaryota > Viridiplantae > Streptophyta > Pinopsida > Cupressales > Cupressaceae > Sequoia > Sequoia sempervirens. The sequence goes on from VDFB02384162.1 coordinate 128,118, forward strand.
CTTGTTTTCCTATGTGGCTACTCTTTGTTTTCTAACATGTTTTATCTGTAGATTAACATGTTGCTTTGCAAGTGCACCTATGAAGCTACTTTACAGACTAAATCTATAGAGTCCCCTTAAACTTGGCTTCCTTCAGGAGAGAGTACCTAGGGGGTTCCTTCTTTGTAGATCCAAGGGCCTGTGAAGCACTTGCATCCTGCAAGATTTTTCCATCATTGGTTTGTGGGCCTTTGGTGTACTTTTTTCAACTCTGTAGTTTTAAGGATCTATGGAGTCCTTTGTTTCAACCTCCTTAGGTGAGAGTACCTATGGAGTTATTTTCCTGCCCTATGCTTTTGAGCTCACCATATTGTAGTTTGCTTCCTTGACAATTTAGGTACATACATTTCTAAACTCTTTGATCTACTTTACTGAACATTCATTGACACTCATGCTCACTAAAGTGGGGGAAAAATGTATGGGAGTGGATTTTCACCCCTCTTGCAAATTTTCCTTTTGCATCCCTCCACCTTAGAAAATCAAACCCAACTACAAAATTCTACATCACCCATCCAAAATGCATCCACTTGGTGCTTGTATTTTTTGTTGGTGGGGGAATTATTGTTGAGGATGTGAGTGTGGCATATGGATTTTTGTGTGGCACACTTCCATCTCTAACAGATTCATACCTTTGAAGTTCGTAAAGACGTCACGCTCGGGTATGTGCAGGATCATCATGGAAAAAATAGGCCCTTAAGTGGCAAAAAATTCAAAAAAATCAGAGTTGGGCAACTTGATGTAAAAATTTGAATAAGTTATCTATATTATTTCAAAAATATGAAAGAATAGAATATGTATAAAAATTGAATGTAGTTTCTAAACTATGAGGTTTATTTTAAAAAAATAAAAATCTTTTTGGTGAAAATTTGAAATTTCAATGCAGTAGTACTTAAATTTCAAGGAAAAAATAAGAAGTAGGTGTCTGTCTGACCACCCTAACCATAATAAAATGATAATATTTTTTTATAAGATTTTAGATATAAGTAGATGACTCATGTCCCGATGTGATGCATATTTTTTTGTAATTTTTTTCCAAGTAAATAATTAATTATGATTTTTTAATTATAACTTTTAAAAAATATAAAAAACTCGTATGTCTGACCACCTTAACTTGGTCAGAAGTTCATGAAATTAATTTTTTCTTTTTTTAATCCTATAGTATGCAAAGCATAGAATGTGATGCATGTTTTGGATTCAAAAAATGTGATACCATTTGAAAGCTATAGATGTTTTTCAACCAGCCTATCAATCAGGACTTTAGTCGTAATTTGAATAGAAAATGAATAATAATTACTTATTAAATTCAAAGTAAAGCATAATTTATATTGGTGGAAATTTGAGAATCTCCTTAAAAAACCCTTTTTGTTTCATCAATTTTGGGTTAAAAAAAATGTCGCCAGCCACAAACCCATCATATTGCCACTTTTTGGCCCATCATGATCCTGCACATACCCACTCCTCATTGGGGATGAAATGTAACACCTCTATGTCAACCAGTCAACCTAAAAATGGCTCTCTCTCTCTCATTTTAATCTTCAAATTCTTATCTTGCTCATTCACTTCATCTCTTTAGTAAATTCTTGATCCTCTACACACTAGCTAGATTTCTTGAGCATCCTTTTAGCATTTCAATTCATCTTCTATACATCTTGTTGCACTTTTTCCACCATTAGAGCTATAAATTTGCATCCCAAGGGATTTCTTCTTTATTGTTGTAACAATGTAGACCTCACCAAGCTTGTATCCTCCTTTATGTGCTTGAGAGCACCTTGATTGAGAAGGTGATATTGTTTCATTTCTCCATTTCCATAGCATTGTCATTTGATTCACGTAGCATAATGTTGTTATGATTGTTTAGTATCCTTTCTCTTGTTCTCTTTATCACATTTTCTATCACGTGGCTTTCCTAGATGTCCATGGAGGTGGAAATGCCAAAGCGGGGGTTTGACTAAGGCAAACCCCTATACAACCCCCAACATTTTTCCTCTCTTGGTTGTGTGTAGGTGTACATGTGTGTGGAGCTTGCTAGTGAACTAGACTCTCAGTGAGTTGGACTTCATCACCTTTGCTTTAGTTGTCTTCTTTACCATCTTCATAGTTATTTCCTATATTATGTTATTTACCATTCTATTCATTATGTTAAAACTCATTGACTAAACTGTTAGTAGGTTTTCTTGAACTCCATATTGTACTTATCACTTTTTGGTTGTATGAACGCCAACACCCTAGAGAGATGCTAGTGCGTTGCGCTACTGTCCCTAACCTACACAATTATCCTCAAGCAAAGAGTTGTCTGAGGTATGGTTCAGATTATTGAAACCAGCTCATTTAGTCCCAGTCAAACATTTGGATCAATAGAGTGGCAAAAGCACTTGAGAGTGCTTTTCATTCTCTATCCTTGACCTAAACAGTCACTTAGCTTGAATTAAGTTAGGGCAGCCCTCCACTCTTGGCTCTCCATGACTTGGAGCCTTGGTGTGGTTGTTCCCCCTACCTTACAACTTGTTATTTGGACTATATAATAGAGTGGTTATATCAGCTTCACGGTTTTAGCCCATAGACACATGAAAGCATTAGAAGTTAAGCCATTGACCTCTTTGTGAGTTATAGAGTTGATATGTTGCATATGTTATAAGCTCCTAAAAACCTTGATTTTCCTATTGAGTTTGTATTTTTCTCTTATTTTTCAACTATGGATTTATAAATATGTTCTTGTTAAGTTATTTAAATGACGTGTTTGATGTGAATGCCTAGATGTTTAAATGGATTTCAGATTTACATATATTGTTTTGTAGGTTTTAAATGTTAACCATAATCATGGTATGTAGATATGTGATAAGATTGCATTCAATATGATTTGGATGAAGATATTTATAGATTTGCATTGCTACTCATAGGTTTCTATTGATTTATGGTTACTCTTATGTGCGTTTATTTGGAAAATTAGGTCTAGCATTGATTCAAGTGTTTGAGTCTTGTAAATATATATGTTATACTTGATTATCTATATTTTGCATGTTACTTCAATGTGGGGTTCAATCTGTTTTCCTTTTATTTGATATTGAAGCACTAGGTAGGTTCAAGAACTTGGATCCACAAAATGTTCAAAATATGGAAGTTTTTTCCTAAGTTTTAAAAATATTCATAATTAGACTAAAAATTTGAAGCACTTACACATACAATCTTTAAAACGTCTTATGATGTGAAATGCAGTATTTTGAGTATAGTTTTCAAATATATAATTTATTTTAATACCCAAATGATATAAATTAATTTTTAATAGGCATGTATAAAAACCACTTTTAAAATTAACTTTTTAAGGACCATGCCATGCACATGTATGAAAACCATAATTTTACCTATTGATCATAAAATTTTGCGCTTCTTTGAACAACCTTATGGGAAATTCAATGATGGGGGACCTAATTGCATCTCATTGAATAACCTTCGGGATTTTTATAGAATCTGACTCTTCTTTATGCATTTGGGAAAAGGGGAAAGAGAAATACAGGAAATAAAAAACAATGATGCGCCAAATGTTTTACAACATTTTAAAGCCTACAATTTTCTTACTTATGATGAAATGGACATAAAATGTTACATCCCCTTTTAAAGAAAATGACCTACTAAGGCCTAAAAGGGCACAGAGCAATCGCTCAGATCTCTCATGGGAAGCATCCATTAAGGTCTGAGAGAAATAAGAAACCTTAAAATTAACATAAATGCTTTAGATATTTATAGAACCCTTTTGCTCTTACAACATAATATGAACCTCAACATACCCTTCATGGAAAGGGTATAATGAACATGATCCAATTTCTAAAAGATAGCATTGAACATAAAATCTAATGCCATATAAAATAATTATCAAGAATATCTTAGTAAGACTTGACATAGAGCATTCATCATATACAACATACGAAAAATAAATTCATGAAAAAGGCCATAAAATTCACAATCTCAAAGATTTATCCTTACTAATACTTGTTCTTGCAATAAATCAAATGAAAGAAAAGGTCGGATGCCAATCCAATTAATAGTCTCAGCCTATTAAACATGCCATAGAGCAAAACAATGCTCTGTAAAAATATTCCTATTCCTTCCCTATCATAAAAATGATGATATTTTTTATCTCCCTCCCCCTCTTATGTCCCATGCAAACCTCCTTAAATAGCCAGAGAGATGAGCCATCTGTAGTTGATAGAGACGAATAATGGACAAGTGTCAATTTTTGGTAAGTCGCAATCCAATCCAACATCTAATTAGATCAAAGTAATCTTCGTTAGAAAGGAATAAACTATTTCATTAATGGCACCAAATATTGCAGAGGCTTGGTGAAGATATCTTGTCAAAGGATTATCATATTCTATTGCAGCTTGACAAACATTATCTGATCAGCTACGAGGAATAACAATTTGCCACCTTATAAAGCCAATTCTGAAGACAAGAGTTTTGTGCTATGCTTTCCAACAAACTCCACATAAATAAATACATCCATGGGAAAAACCACTTGCCCAACAGAGTTGCTGACGTGGCACATTGGCAAGCATTTTTTAGATCCTTGAGAATAGCTTGGGGAAAATCCCCACTATGCAGCCATGTGTCCTAGCTCAAACTCGAAAGAAAAATGGTACAAGGAAAATCTGTGTAGCCACTTCATGGTGCATTGCACACATTTGTGCAAAAATAAACTTTGGCCTTCAGGGCGCGGTACCATCAAAATGCGAAGACAAAGTAAAGTTGAAAAGAAGACTACAGGGGCCAAAGAATCAAAATAAAGTATTGAGGGAAAAATTTTCTCCACATTACCTAAATAAAATTATTTTCTAATTCCTTTTAGGGAAAGATGAGTATTATACTAAAGATTGATGGGGATAATTTCTTACAATTTTTCCCAAACATTTTTTTTAATTAGTTTTTATTAGCCCTAATTATTATTTTTGAAAATCCCATGTGTACTACCATCATAATTTGAGCTAAACTAATCATTTTTTTTCAGTGTAAATAATTATGTGTAGATTGATGTCATATAATTTTTTTTACAAGAAACTTAAAAATTAAAAAGTTATTAAAAATATATGAAAACTTACCATTTCAAGTTTATGAACCAATTTCCATAGAAATTAATTAAAAAATAGAAAAAAATAAATTATTATAAAGATTACATGTTTGAAAGTGCTAGACATATTCATCTATAATGGGTTTTAATTTCATAAAAAAATTGAAAAAAAATTGTCAACAATATTGGCAAAGTTTTTCTCTTGATGTTTTCATGACATTGTACTTGTAAACTGTCTAAGGCTAAGGGGTGGGTTTCTAAGCCTAAGAAAAAGAAAAAGCATGGGTTTCAAATTTCAAATTTTATGAAATTTGTACTTGATTTAAAATACATACTCGTTCTAAAATATTATGTAATTAGAAATGGGTACCAATTTTAAAAAATTAGGTTCGAGAGCTTGAGCCTAAATGAGTACCCATTTTCGTTGATTTTTTTTCCAAGCCCAAAAATTCCTTTATATCTAGACCCAACTTCTTTTTTATCCCACTGATTATGTATTTCATCTTTGAGATGTTGTATATGTGCAGTTCTTATAAATATTTTTGATGTGGATTCTATTTGGTAAGCCATATTCTTGGTCACCATCATGACATTGGTATGTTTATTGCAATGAGAATTTTTTTTGGGAGTACCTGGTATTGTTGTTCATTTGAATCTATATCAGTAGTTTTTGGTGAATTAGAAGCTCTGCTCACTTTTAGTGAAGTGTTGGTAATGATACTAGTCATGATCTGCCATGTATAACTCGATATTACTTTTAGTGGGAGCTTTATGCAGATACATAATATGTTTTATCTTCTTTGTTTCAATATTTTAATTCTAATTTGTTATTGCACTATGTAATGAGTCATACATAATCTTTGGTTAGATGATGGATGGTATTTTGTAATGGTTGTTGGTTATCATATGGAGGTCTTGCATTCTACCTTCAATTTGTAGCTAGAGTTTAATGACATCTTTGGTTCTATTGAAAAATGATGTGTGGCAATAATATCTTCTTGGTTTGGAGATTTTTTTCTGAATTTACCTTTTGGGATCTCGAGATATAAAGTTCTTTTCAATTGTATTTGGGCTATGAATGATCTTCAATTAGGAGATGGTTATCACAATGTTTGGAGAGCTTGGATGCATGATACAGTGGGAGATTTGGTAGTGATGCAGATTCATCATTTAATAATAGATGATTATCTTTATGTGATTGGAGATGTTGACATCTTGGTTTGCAATGGAGGACTCTTGAGGCTTTAGTGAAGTGTTAGTTTTGGATACATTCAAAAAATATTATCTCCTTTAAGAGGATATGATAGATCATGATATGTTCCTAATTCTAGAGTTGAAAATTTGGCAATGGTCTTATTTGTTCTTTATGGTTTTGAGTATTAATCATTTTCTTGGAGATTCACAATTTTATAAGATTTCATTTAAAGTTGGAATGGATTGATTGGTGGATGCTCATGGATACTCAAGAGAATTGGATGTGGCTAAGAAATATCCTTTTTGGGGGTTTGTGTGTTGATATTGTTTCTATGATGAAACTTTAGTAGAAAGATCAAGAAGCCTACACTTGGTTATGGACATGTGTCCATTATGGACCTAAAGAGATTATTTTTATTATTTGGTGTTGTGTGTAGATGACAATATTGTGTCCTACTCTTTGTATACTCACCAGGTGAATGATTTGAAGGGTATTGCCTACCTAAATATTAGATGCATTCTTTATAAATTATGTCTTGTATTATCAAATGAGTTAGTCTTGAATATAGATGTTTTGAAGACTTGTTAAGAAGAAGATACATGGTTATATGGATTTTTGTTGTTCTCCTTGTTTTGGCCTTAAGCTATGGATCCAACTTTGATGGACGAGAGGTTTACATATATTATTGTAATATTTTAATTTTATTTGAATGTTAGATCTTGATATCCTTTCAATTTAGGAATGGTGAAGGAGATCATAATTTTCACAACTTGGTACATTTAAGTGTGGAACTTGAGGATATGATTTGATTTGCAAGTCTTCTCTTTGGTCCTGTTCTTATTCTTAGATATGTGTATTCACATAACATTGGTGTTGAGGTTTGTGTAAGCTAAGGTGATCTCTATTCTTGTGGTCATGTGTTTATTTTTATTTGATGACAACCTGGAGGCTCCTTGATCTCTTTTTGTTGTTGAATGTGAAGAACTTGGGAGAGCTATGGAGACTAGTTATGAGAGATGATATATATATATATATATATATATATATATATATATATGTTTGCATAATTTGTATATCATTGTATGTTTCCTTCACACTATGTAGTAGAATAATTAACCACATCCTGTGTATGAATTACTATAGGTAGACTTGGTATGAATTGATCTATTTTTAGATTTGATATTCCTCATGTAGTGGGACTTTATACATAAATTCCATTCTCTTTGATATATTTCTTTTTTTATTACTAATGTGATAATGATTTTGCATGTTTCATTTGAATTAGATCTAGGATTTATGTAGGTTATAAATTAGCTACCCATTTTTTATAGTGAGATTACTCAATTTTGAACCATCTATATCCATTTTATTATTTCAGTGGTAATGCAAAATTTGTAAGATGACCTTGTTTGTTGTCATTTGTACATTGGTATGTTGCATATTTTGGGTTGATATGTTGATGGCATGAAGTTTTATCTATGATTTTTATACTCTAGTTTGAGCAATGGTTATCTTGGATGAGTTTCATTTTTTTGTGGTTGTTATTCTAATTATTGGAAATGTTGTCATTGATGTCAAAAGAAAACAATATTATCATTGATCTCAAAGGTGCATACACATGTGGTTAGTGTTATCCCTAATGACAAGCCTAAGATTATTGGTGAGATTGATTTCTAAGAATTTTTCATGAAGATTATATTGGATTAGTTGTTCAAAATGTATGGATGAGAATGTCAAAGATGTATGGAAGATTTTTGATAAGATTACAATCATTGATATTAAGAAAGTTGTTATTGGTGTTACAATGGAATTCACTTTTACACAAAGAAGAAATTGTTATAGGCCAAAGCCCATAAATCATTGTATTAAAAGGATTCAAGACATTTTAATAAGGAAGAATTAAAGTTAAGAAGGACATGGACCAAAATAATATTATTCGGCCAACCTCCTAAAATATAAAATGCAAAGGTTCAAATCTATATCTAATTGCCAATCCAAACTTTATTGTTTTTTATTTAACATCCAAACTAAAAGTTAGTTCTACAGTTGGAAATTTACTAATAAAACCACCAAAACAACCATAAGATTTTGTTTTTAATTTTTAATAAGTTACATGATCATTTATATATTCTCTTTAAATATTTTTAAAAATTTATATATTAATTTTTAATATTATATTTCATATTTGTAGTAAATTCTTAAAAGTTACCCTATCGTAAATTTATATATAATGTAAACATTTATATAATTTATGAAAAAAAAGTATTTTAATTTTTTTAGTAATGTAAAATGCTAAATAGATTTACAAATTATTATAATAGTTTTATAAATTATATATATATTTATAGTAATTTGGTTACATGTTTATATATTTATATATAATTTATTTTTTTATAATTCAAATATACATTACATAGATTATGTTAGATATAATACATTATCATATATATAAATATATCACACATTTACTATATATTTAAATTGAACATTTGTTTTATACATTTATGTTTGAACATTTCATTCTAATTGATTATGTGTAATTTTTCTTATCCACTCATGTCAAGAAATGGCTAGACATACAAATAATAATGATATCATTTAACTCTCTAGTGGAGATACAACCAACAATATGAAAAACCCTTCATGCCAATGAATGCCACAACCGCTGTAACAGAGTCTTGTTCATCTATCAATAAACCAAACTATCTTGAAACTAACATCCAACAACTAGATTCAACTATGTCAAATAGTTTCCATGAGATTACAAAAAAAGTCAAACTTGTTTAGAAGATAATGACTCCTATCAAGAAGACTTGGATATCGAAAAACTTCAAGACACATTGTCATCATTCTAAGATAACTACAATAAACTAGAGGGCCTATAAAATTTCCTTAAGGAGATACAATATGATCACCACTATAAAAATGATGCAACCCCCTTTATAATCCATGCAAATGATTTATACTTGAACAATATGTAATCACTATTTTACTGTCTTACTATGTAACCCACATACAACTATCTATGTGTATAATCTTAACTAAATAGACAAATTTCTATTTTCCTACTAAGTTTTCTATACCTATCCATCTATGTAATCTCCACAATAAATAATCAAGCTTCTCTAAATAGCACTTGTTAGCAATATAATGATTTCTTATTGCATGCTTTCATTTTTTCATGCATTCAAAAGTAGCAAGTAGCCAACCTTTTCCACTTCATTATGTCAGCATTCAAATAACTAAACTATATCTTTAATACATTTTTGCATGCTTCAATATGCAATCTTTATATTCTTATAATGTGTAAATTTTAGAAAGACAAAATAGCTTATAACACTAAATAATGTTATCATTGTATGTCTTTCTTATATAATGCCTCCGTAAACCTATCTATAGAATTTAATTATTCTACACTAAAAAAATAAATCAAAATTATGATACAACTATTTCTACTTGAAGCATGCATTTGAATTATGACATTATTTTTCATATTATACAATATATCCACATTTCAATTTTAAAAAAACTATTCTCAAATGTTTTACGCTCTTTATTCATTTCACAATATATCTTCCTTTGTATTTCACACCTGCCAATTTTAATATTTTTCAAATATGTTTTCTTTAAAGAAAGAAATAGATATCTACCACAAAATCTTAAAATGATGTATTGTATTGTATTTTACTTCATATATAATTGGTCATGGGGCCAAAAACTCTTGAACCTTGAAGAAAATATAGAAGCATATCACAGGTCTTTGTCATAATGGTAGTTTACAATTCACGAGGCAATTTTTAGCTAAAATCACATATTTTTTAGAAAATATAATGATTTAAGCCTTAAAAGTTCCATTTTAAGGATTCCAATTGAAGAGGGTTTGATCAAATCACCTTAGATCAAACCCCCTTGGATAGAACCTTGCTAGTTTTAAACCATACCTATAAATGCGTCTCCTTTACACCTATCAAAATCCTAATAAAAAATCACTTTTGATTTAGCTTTTGGGGGATCAAATGAATTCATTTTAAAAATTTATTTCAAATGATTATGGTATTCATAGAACAAACTATCCAATGAATCTAATTTTTAATATGTTTTGGTTGCATTATGTATTTGTTTTAAGTTTTATTAAACATAGGTTTTTCATCAAAAGTGATTTCTTTGTTCTTCACATGTGGAAAAAATAGAAGATTATCAAAAAATTAAAAAATGTAAAGTGCACCAGATATTGAAGTCCTTGATCCAACTTGAAAAAATAAAAAATTTATATACAAAAAAAGTTCACAGCGTTATCTGATGTACATTAATGCAGATTGTAATTAGTTTGACTTTGAAACTTTATTAAGGGAAACAATGTTCAATAAAAACTATCTAACCAAGTGGAAGCACTAGATATATCAGAGCTACAAATCTAAATTTGAAAGAATTAAATTTATCTTTATGGAAAAAGTTATCGTTATCACGATTGTTGCATCACTTTTTAAAATGTGTTTTCTGAAAAATCTATTTAAAACAGGAGATGAAAAAAGAAGAGCAATTTGATTCAAAATTTTGAAAAATATTTTTAGAATCTGAATAAAATTGATGAGACTCTAGTTTGCACCATCATTAGAATTCCTCACAGTTTAGCAGCTATGGGTGCCCAAATGTGAGAATTTTAGTTAAAATAATAATTTGATTATCCTAGTTTGGCCCAAATTGTAAACCACTATTGGGATCACCCATCTTATCAGAAACAAAATCATCCTACAAAATACAAATATTGTTCTCTTTGTTTCATAAAATGTATTGTGGGGTAAAATTGTTTGCTTATTCTTAAATAAGAAAAAAATACATCACATCTTTACAAAGGGGTTCAAGCTCAAATCCAGATGAACAATAACACCAATCTAAAATCCTATTGTGTATTGACTAAAAGATTATGCTATGTTCAAATTTGTGGGTTGAAATCTAGGCCTTGTCAATGTGCACTTGAACAAGTCAAAAAAATGTTACAAGGAATTTAAAAATCCATCTCAACTTCCCTTGATTTTTGTTGTTCATTTTACTCATTATATTGGCCTAGCCTAGGATGATAACCCAAAAAAAAATCCCTAAAACCCCATTGACCCATTCTAGCTGGCGCCAAATCCCACTTAAAATGGCATGGGCCTTAACAATACACAAATCAGAAGGCCTTACACTTCACAAGGAAACAATTGACATCGACAACATTGAACATCAAGGGTTAACATTCTCAATCATTTAAAGAGTGTGAACTTGCATGTCTTTGCATACACCCTGCATTTGCATTCCAAAGATATGCATGCATGCAACAAAGCCAATATTTTTCTCGTTGAATAAGTGAAGAGGATCGCTTGACATCCCTACCAAATGCAATTACTTGAAATGCTCAAATAAACTTACAAGAACTTTAGGTTGTTCTAAAATTTCCTTACTCCATCTTTTAAAATTGTACAATGAATAAGGAAAAATTTGGGTTTACTTTTTCAATATACTCAAAAGAATAATGTTTATTCAAATTTATATGCACTCTTTTTTATTTTATTTTTATATATATCCACTTTCCACCACTTACTAACTCTACTCAATTTGTTTTCCCTAGGTTTGACTCATGACAAAAAATGGGCTATGCAAAATGGGTCACAATACAATCTCCTTTTGTTATTATCAATTCAATTGTATAATTATACAATAGTTTCTTTCTTTGATACACATTTTTCACATATTCAATATTCATTCAAGATGAATAATTTGCAATTGTACAAAAATCTCTTTCTACTATATACAAATTTCATGCTTTCAATCTTCATTCAAGATGGTTTCAAAACATTTTCTTAAGATTATACTTTCTTCTCACAAATTATCTACCAATCGATCACTTGTACTTCACACAAAATGCATGCACCTAAGACACCATAATTTTCCATCCTTGACCTTATGCACCTTTTTGGCATACCCATTGCACACCATGGTGCAGTCACTAGTAGAATATTTTTTGAGATGTATATAGGATTTATTTGATGATATGATGGTATAAAAAGATATACATGGTGTTTATTCTAAACACTTTCATTAGATAAACTATTTTATGCAAGGGATAAATTTACTCGTGTAAGACTTATTTGCAAGTGTGCATATAATTATCTTAAAAAGGTCAAGGTTCAATAAGATTGCATATTGATATAATTTATTACTTTATAAAATTAAAATAATTAATAATTTTAAATCTAATACAAATATTACATGTAAATATATGTTTCATGATATCAAAAAAATATATACTTTTATCATAATATTGTATTCATGAATTTAAAACATAAGGTACATGAAATAATAATTGTCATTTAAAGAATCTCTAAGGTGTATGCAATTTAAAGTGTACTGTAGGGTGATAGATTTAGTAAAATAAATAGTGTGAGATGGAGTCATATATTACAAAGGTTTTGGGGGTTAGTGTAGGATCATGGGGGTCCAAACTAGGCACCTAAGTGGCAATGAAAATTCAGAAAAACAAAGTTACACACATAAAAATTTAAATAGGTTATTAACATAATTTGAAAAATATGTAAAAACAAAATTTGTATCAAATTGAATGTAGTTTCTAAGCTACTAGTCCTTTTTTGGAACAAAGTAAATATATTTGGTGAAAATTTGAAATTTTAATCCAATAGTACTAAATTTTTTAGGAAAAAGGTAAAAAAACAGGTGTTTTTTCAGCCACCCTAATGGGGAGAAAAAATAAATATTTTTTTTCCGATCTTTCAATATAATTAGAGGACACATGCATATTTTTTATAATTTTTTTAAAAGTAAATATTTAGTTATGAATTTTCTAGTAGGAATTTTTAAAAATATTAAAAAGCATTTGTCCAACCACCCTAACTTGGTCAAATAATTATGATTTTTTTTTTTTTAACTATAACTTGTGAAGCATAGTATGTGATGCATTTTTCAA